>KN501903.1:2813-32468 GCA_000787155.1 Scartelaos histophorus | reverse complement strand
TCTCCACAGATCTGACCTGCAACTTGGAGATAAATAAGTTTAAGGTCCTGTGTTACACAAAATACACTCTTTAAGATGTGTTTGTTAACTAATCAAAGACATACCCGAAGTTGAGTTTTGTTTTGTTTCCATATGTTTGAGTAACCCTGTATTAAACATCTCCAAAGCTCAAAAACTCCATTCCACCTTGTGATGTCACGATGTAGTAGTTTCCAAGTTAGTACTTTTACTTTTTGCTCAGTAGAGATCATCTGAAATATTCCAAATGATTCTCGTGACAGTCTGCGGTGTTTAAAAGCGCATTGGAGCACTTCCTGTATTACCACGTGACATCACAAGGTGGAACGGAGTGTTTTTTTTTGTTTGAGTAAAGAACTAAAAATAGTCTAAATTTGCAGGATTTGCATGTTTAAACATGCAAATGAAACAAAACACAAGCAGGATTTGCATGTTTAAACATGCAAATGAAACAAAACACAACTTCGGGTATGTTTTTGATGAGGAAACAACATAAATGTAACATAAATCTGTAAAATTATCGTAATATAGGCGCTTTAATGCTCATTAAACATCTCCAAAGCTCGAAAACTCCGTTCCACCCTGTGATGTCATGATGTAGTAGTTTCCAAGTTAGTCCTTTTACTTTTTGTTCGGTAGAGATCGGCAATTCCAGGTCTGAAATAATCCAAATGATTCTGCGGTGTTTAAAAGCACATTGGAGCACTTCCTGTATTACCGCATGACATCACAAGGTGGAACGGAGTGTTTTTTAGTTTGAGAAAAGAACTAAAATAGTCTAAACATGTAGGATTTGTGTGTTTTAAACATGCGAATGAAACGAAACACAACTTCGGGTATGTTTCTGATGAGGAAACAACGTAAAAAATAACATAAATCTGTAAAATTATCGTAAAATTGACGCTTTAATGCTTTACTGTGGAACATTTCAGGCAACGCAGTCTCCATAGAAACAAGCAACCACCACAAACTCCACCAGAAGTGCCCGACGAACTGCAACCGTCAGTATTTTCCAGAAAGTTTGAGAAGAAGCGCCTGACTGTACAGCGAAAAAGGGCAATGCCAAAAGCCCGTGTAAGGAGCGATTATCTGCTGAAGTCACAATCCCAATCAAAATGTCGTTTGCTTTTGCAGCGGGGGGAGGCGCGCAACTGTGTCTGTTTCAATTAGCAAGACCCCACTGTTAGCCATATTTCACCGGGCTAAAGGATGCTAACCGGCTGACTTCTAATTAAATGTTATGGCGGTGAAGATGTAGCTTAATGAGCGCGATGCTAAAGGGGTCAAACTCGAGAGAGAGCTGCTTATGTTGATCATTAAAAGTGAGACTTCGCTTTTGGACAATTTATGGTCCCCTGGCGGCTTTTTTTAACGGGCCGCGTTACGATATTTTCCGAACTACGCGATAATATTGTTTCGTCGTCGCGAATATACCTACAGTTGTGTTTTATTTCTTCATTTACGCATGTTTACCCCATACATCCTGCGTTTTTACATTCAGGAGCTCTTCTTTCCAATCCAAAACGCTCAAATCCACCTTGTGATGTCAGGAAGTGCTCCACTGCGTTTTTAAACTCCATGCAACTTCGCTAAAACCATTTGGATGATTTCAGCTTTTTTCTCTGCTAAACAAAAGCTAAAACGTCTCTGAAAAGTTCCACTACGTGACATCACAAGGTGGAACGAAGCATTTTGAGCTTTGGAGACGAATGAAAAAATGGGAATGGGACAAAACGCAAGTCCAGGGATGTTTTTGGATCCATTTTGTTTCATAATTTACCTTTCAATTTTGAAGAAATTGAGCAAAAAACGTCCAAACTCTAATGATACAATAATTATTTGAAGTAGTTGAAGTATTTATGTATTTACTCACGTACTTACGTATGCAAATTAAAAAAATATATATA
This sequence comes from Scartelaos histophorus, assembly GCA_000787155.1. Classification (NCBI taxonomy): domain Eukaryota; kingdom Metazoa; phylum Chordata; class Actinopteri; order Gobiiformes; family Gobiidae; genus Scartelaos; species Scartelaos histophorus. Next base: position 30,543 of record KN501903.1, on the reverse strand, counting down.
AAAAATCAGACATAAACCAATTTATAGCTCACTTTTTTAGGCTGGTTTTGTCTTTTCACATAAGTTTTACTCAATGCGCTTTCAAAATATTTAATTTGTACTAACTACTACTACTTATTATACTCAAATATACTTTAAATGACATAATGCAATAAATCTCTTTAGCTTTCCTTAAAAATAATTGGGTATTATTTGGTTAGGTCACAGATATGTTACAAATACACTGGGATAATACATAATCAGATTTACATAAATTATGGGATCTTGTCTAATATAGAGTTATAATTTATACTCCCTTAAGGACCGCGAAGGAGGGAGCAACCACAAAGCTCGTCTGTTTTGCATTTCCTGGTCGACTTTCTAAACTTTTGTTCTTGAGATCCAAGCCTCGGATTCACGTTTCTGAGTTGCAAAAGGAAATACCGATCTCAAGCTGCACGGTTAAGAACTCCAATGTAAGACTTCGCGGAATCGATTCTCCAGATATTTTTGCTTTTGAAATATTTATTGCATCGATCAGACAAAAATCCCTAAACTCCCAAGTGTGGTTTTAGCCTTGCCTGGTTCGTATAAAATAGTTCAGTTTTGCCATTTCCTGGACCTGCAGATACAAAAAGAGCTTTTAGATGAAATTAGGTCAATGTAAGCTTCATTTAAAGAGTCCATATGACGCTATTTCTGAAGCTATAATGTTTTATCATCAAAAACAGACCTGGAGTTGGGTTTTGTTTCATTCGCACATGTTTAATTGGCATTTCCAAACTATTAAAACTACCACCACATGACATCATAAGGTGGAACTGAGGATTTCAAGCTTTGGGGATGTAGACAAATACTAGGACTAATAATAAAGGGTTTCTCGAATATGTGTGAATGAAACAAAATGCAACTCTGAGTACGTTTGTTTGAGGTAACAAGCCCAAAAGAGCCAATTTTGCAAAATATAGGACCCCAAACAGTACTTCAACTAACACAAGTGGTACTTTCATTGAAATACATGTAGTCTGTACGTAATTGTAGTTAACGTTATGGGAGTATCGCGCAGTGGAGCATATAAAAAAGTCATGCAAGGAAGAAGAAGAAGCTGTTTAAATTAAAACATGTTCCCAGCTCTAACAAACCCTCTGGTGAATCAGGAATGTTCACATGAGCGATTTTAATAGATTTTTCATAGACTTCCAGCTAAAGGTTCGGTCGTACCTTTTTATTCATGTTTCTTCTTTATTTTCATGATTTTTTTTTGCATTATAGACTCATCAAAACTATAAATGAAACATGGCAAAAACAAAAATGTTCGATAACTCTTTCAGACTTTGCAATAATCGCCAATCGCCAACCTTTGATCACGACTTTGGACACTTGTCATTCTTTACTCCTGAAGAACTTCTTGCAGTAAAAACCAATTCAGGATATTGACTTTATTATATTATAAAGCTCACTGAGAAGGTTAAGGATTTGCAGCGCTGAAAAACCAAAGCGAACGGAGGTTAATTAGAGGAATTTGAATCTAAAATATGAAAGAAATATTTAGCAAAATTCTGTCGATCTTGTTTCAAATATTTGATCTAAAATGTAAAAAGTAAAATGAATGTGACCTCAATTTTAGCCAAGATGTTCAGCTAAATTACTCCTTCTGACAGTGGTTGGCATATGGGGACAATATTGGTAAGAAAGAATAAAAGAAATTTAAAAAAAAGCTATAAATAAAAAAGAAAGATGGTGATGGTTTTCTTCGACCAGTCAGTTACTTCTACTGGAAACAGAAAACTGAGCCTGAAAACCCAACAACTAAACTTCAGACGATCAAAACCACAACTGCTAATTTGCGTTACCACAAAAACATTTTCTTTCCAAAAATCTCACAACATTCAGAACAAAATAACTTCTTTTACCAGAGATAAGTATTAGTTTGGTGCTTTGACTGTTCATTCAGAGAAAACCCAATGCTTTTTCTGAATCTTTTGTGGTTTTTCCCATTTTTTTTTTCACGTAAGCATCCCATTTTTTTTTTCTGATTGGTTAATCCACCTGTCAATCACCTTCAGGATACAGCTCTAGATCCAGTCGTCTTTGTAAAGTTGGACGATTGAGGCGATTGACGAGCTTCAGAAACCACGCAAATTGATTCAGTTTAACGCACTGACAGTAAATGTATTTTTTATTGTTCGTTTTGAAGTTTCTCTGCTTCTTTTTTGCCACTAGTGTTCACAGAATGTCAGAACGCACCTCCAGACCGGGTCACCACATTAAAAGGTCACCGCTGGGGATGAATTTGGCCGAACATCTTTGCTAAAATTGAGGTCGCGGCCCGTGTCTTAAAATATTGTGTAAATATAAAGCGGTGGATTTTCTTTGTTGTTGCTTTAGTCCTTGAAAAAGAGCAGACTTAAGTGTTTTTGCCTGAGTCAGAAGGCACAGGTACAGCTATTCATTTGAAGGTCAGTGGATGCTATTGTTTACTGGCCTCTGGAGAGTGCACCGCGCGACGCTATCCATCATGCTAGCAACGCCAAACGCTGTTATGACTAAGCTAATTAAAGGGGACCACTACAAATCTTGTTTTCTTTGTTTTGGGGGAGTTTTGACGCCCCCGATCGACGGAAACTGAACTAAAAAACATGTAATTGAAACGGATGACGACTTTACTTGACTTTTCTTTTTTTTTTTTCGTCTTTTTTGCCCTTCGCGTTGGAATGTTTATTACTGTTTGCGTAGAACATTAGCCTGTCACAAACAAATTTTGAAGTTTGAAGTAAATAGAGACGTTAAAGATAATTCTGAAACCAAACTATGCCCCAAAAACGACGCTATGATTCTACAATATCGTCTTTAAAAAAATGCAATAAATAAACAGCAGATTGTAGCACTTAAAGGTGTGTAACTTTTCTTGTAGACGGTTCCCCAAATTTTGAAGTTTGATATATTGCCGAAGTAAATATAGACGGCAAAAAAGATGATTCTAAAACCAAACTATGCCCCAAAAACGACGCTATGATTCTACAATATCGTCTTTAAAAAAATGCAATAAATAAACAGCAGATTGTAGCACTTAAAGGTTCACTGTGTAACTTTTCTGCTTGTCTATTGGAAAAAAAATAAACTCATCTATCTCCATGAACATAAGCAGAAACAAATCTAATATACAGGTCAGATCTACGGAGAGGCTTCGCGGAGTATCGTAAGAATGCCTGTTTAATACTGTACTGCCGAACATTGCAGGCGAACTATCGCGTTACCATGGAGACAAGCAAAAAGGTGAACCCTTGACCAGAAAAATAACGCATCGCAGCTTTTAAATAATTCTTAGTGTTTAATTTTAGTTCATAGTTTAGCTCAAATCTTACCATATTGTGTAAACGGAAACAAAAATAGTTCCATCTATCATATACTGAAGGATAAATCGATATTGTAATTATCGTGAAAGGTCTACGCCGTCGCTAGCACTGACAAAAAAAATAAAATAAAGGCAAACACCAAAATAAATAGTAAAACAAATAGAAATTCTCCCAAGGGTGCAAGGAAATGAGAAAATATCCGAGCCAGCACAGTGAACTTTAGTCTTATTACACATCAGCGCACCTCGCGACGCAGCGCTTTAGCTCTTTGTCCTTCATTAACTTTTAATGACAAAAATGGCTGGCGTCGTTATAGGTTAGTGCATTAGACTCACACTGTAAAGCTATTGAACTAAGCAGGAGGAGGAGGAGGGCTTCTACTGCAGGAAGGTATGGTTTTGTACAGTTAGATTAAAGCGGTCTTATTACACGAAAACACGCCATTCCAGTTTGCGATAGCGTGTGGCTATACAGGAAGTGCTCCACTGCGTTTTTAAACTCCACACTCTTTTCACTTTGGATAGTTTCAGCCCTAGGGTAAAGCAAAAGGCAGTTGTTAGCTTGAAAACTATGGCGTTTTGAGGTTTGCAGAGCACTTCAAAACGAATGGATAGCACAGATTTTTATTTTATTATTATTTTTTTTTTCATCCATACTAAAACATCCTTAAAACGTGATATGATTCATGCGTACCAATTCTGTGATTAACTAGCTGAATAATCACCAACAAAAAATGAAAGTGTTCTGAAAAATGTTTGCGATAATATTGCTTTAGAAAGTAAATATAATAGAAGAGTTTTATTCTTGGGTTATTGTTGTGGAGTTTGCTAAAATAAGTTTTTTTTTTTGTTTTCTCGATGATGATGAAGACCTTGTTTATGTGAACAAGAATGTGAACAACCAAAATAAAATCACAAAATGTCTACACAACACTGCAGAATCTTATGTGCATCACCGATTAAGAAAATAAAACTGGAAAACAAAGTGACTGTCTGTATGATGGTGGTGGTGTCTTGAAAAAAAGTGATTAAAGATTATTCATTATTTATCTGGAAGGTAAAAGGCGACTGTTAGCTTGAAAACTACCACTTAGTGACATCACGAGGTGGAACGGGGAATTTTGAGCTTTGCAGAGCAGCTCCGATGGATAACAGCAGATCACATTAGCACATTATATATTTTTTTTAATTTACCAAAATGAAAACTCAACGCTGCAGAATTGTATGTATATGTGTATTATTGATTAAAAAAATTAAATTGGAGAACAAAATGGGCGAATGAAGCAATATAGCGTCTGAAGATGACTCAAAAATCACTCCAAATACTACTTTAAGAGGGTAAATGACATGGTTAAAAGCTCTGAAAAATGGATTTTGCGTAATAAAACCTTTCTACATTCTTGTCACTTCGTTATCAGTGTTGTTGTTTTGCCTGTAATGTCCCACAGTGTGATATTAAACTAATCTATCAAGCGTTTATTGAATTGCAAGTGTTTTTTGTAAAGAAACACCCACAGTTGTAATATTACCGATCTTACAGATAAGACCAGATAAGACTTGCACCTCATGGCGACACCTGCTCGACTCCACGGCAACAACAACAACAACAATTTTAATGCCATGCTGTGGAGAATTACAAGTTTTTTGGAAGCCGTTCAAGCCTTTTTACAAAAACCAGCCTGCGAAATAACTCGGCAGAGAGCGAAGACAGAACTGGTAAAGCTGCTTGAGTGATGCAAACCCTACTTAACAGAAACGCTATTACTACAGACTACTGCACGGGTTCGCTGAAATATTTATTGACGGCATACATGTACTGCTAAAATATGGAGCTTCTCTTATGAAACCTGAGTGTTCCGTGCTGCACTGTATAATTCATGTTATAAAGGTGGTCCGTGTGTGGCGTCCGAGGTGGGATTGTGTCACCTCGGAGCGTCGCCGGCGGCCGGACACCTGCGGGGTTCCTCGTTAAACTCCGGCGAGGATCCGGCATCGCCCGTCATCTCTGACAACCGCCCCGTCGGCTTGTTTCCGTCCTGAAGTTTTCGCTGTATTCGGAAAGCTCACCTCGAGATAAAAGGCAGAGTACAGTGGATATACTTTGGACAGGTTGTCTATACTGTACTTTGTGAAGTTTTTGGTTTTATTCTTTGAATGGACTGTCAACGTGTTAAAAGTATGGGGTTGTTTCGGAGTTCACAGTTAGTTACAGTTGTGTTACAAGTTTTTAAAAGGTTCTACATTACGCAAAATTGACTCTAATGAGCTTTAAGCCATGTTAACCTCGTCAAAAACATACCTGGAGTTGTGTTTTGTTTCATTTACCCATGTTTGAATAGTCTTGCATTATTAGTCTTCTGCCTTAACCATAACCCTATATCCAATCCACTTTATTTAGATACCAAACACAGTGAATAACAAGAGCAATCTGAGATTTCTGATCTCCACCAAGGGATGATGTGGACTGGATCCGGATCATCACCAAAATTTTACAGTCGTCCCTGCACCAAGATCTACATCTGGTGACAATTTCATGAAGATCCGGCCAGTAGTTTCCAAGAAATCTCACAAAGATTGTATATCCAGATCCAGATTCCAGGTCCGGATTCGGATCATCACCAAAATTTAAAGGAGTGGTCCTTGGGCCAAGATCTACCCCTGGTTCATGAAGATCCATCCAGTAGTTTCCGAGAAATCCTGTCCACAGACAAATAAATAAATAAATAAACCGACTCGATCGCATAATCTCCTTGGCGGAAATAACAAAAAACAAACCCAAAAACCAACAGTCATAGGACAATGATAAAATATGCGCTCAGGTTTGATCAAACTAGCCCCAAAACAATAAGACCAGTAAAGCAAAATAGCAGTAGAAATACGAGCGACACAGAAGGCCCTACAGCTCACAAAAGACACAGAAGGCCCTACAGCTCATGTGGTGTTAAAAGACAGAGAATTAAGACGAAACTTAAAACACTCGACTGTGGGGAGGCAGAACGTTCCAGAGTTTGGGGCCGGTCACAGAGAAGGTCCAATTTTTCTGGTTTTAAGGCTCGTTCGGGGCACCACGAGCTGGAGCTGGGCCTCTGACCTCTGACTTATTGTGAGGCCAGGGCTCGTTCGGGGCACCACGAGCTGGAGCTGGGCCTCGGACCTCGGACTTATTGTGAGGCCAGACCATTCAAAGTTATAATCTATGCAGGGAGGATTGTGGGAGGCCCGAATAAAGCGCAATGCAGTCGTCCAGTCTATTGGTCAAAAAAGCGTGTATGATTGCTTCAAAGTTTTTGCATGTTGGGATTGGTTTCAGTTTGGCTCTTAGCTGAAAAAAAAATAAAAAGATTCCCCTGAAGGTGCATGGAGTCCTGTACAAAACCCAATGCAAAAGTAACAGTATTATCGCACAGTTCAAAATGTAGCGTAACATAAGCCCTTTAGCATTCACCCTCCACAGTTTAAACTATATATTTACCGACTTAAACACTGCTATTTTGTACTTTGTTGCAAAACTTATAGATTTATTCACTTTAAATAGTTTCTGCGTTTCTTCTTGACACTGTAGACTTTCTGATTATCATAAAAAACATAACATAGCATTAAAATATCGATTGTTATTCAGGACATAAACTCGACCGGCCAAGTTACACAACAAGTCCAGACTGGAATTAGAGTCTAATTTACTTGGTGTAAAGTTCTGAGCTCACGTTTCAAAACTCATTAATGATGCAACCAAATATGCAAAAAGCCACTAGCGGAGTGCCTACAGCGAAAAAGGGAGATGGAATAACAAGCCCCGGCAGCACCTTAACGATGAAGTGGGAATCCATAAAACTCGGAGCCCACGTCTGGCCTATGTGCTTACATTTTAGAGTCTGTTTAAAAGAGTGTCCAAGTTTACGATTCGGTGTCCTGTTTTCGTCAGTGTACATTATTGATACGGGAAAGTGAGGCTTCTCTAAACTGTATACCGAAGCTGGAGTTCATGTAGCGAGGTCCAATTTATAGCGAGGTGTGAGCGGAGTGAGAAAAACCAGGCTCTTCACTGAATGGTGCTCCTATAGCATACAGGGCTTTTGGATTGCCGCGGTAAACAACTTGAATTTTGAGAGAATTAACACAATTTTCTGTTATTTTCTGTGTATAAACCTATAAAACGGCACCGTAAACATACATTTTAAGACCTTTCGAGAGTACTTTTGATTGAAGTATTGCAGTATTTTTTATATTTTTATCTATTATGCGATCGAGTCGGTTTATTTATTTATTTATTTGTCTGTGGACGGGATTTCTCGGAAACTACTGGACGGATTTTCATGAAATTTTTCACAGAGGTAGAGCTACACCCAAGGACCACTCCATTAAATTTTGGTGATGATCCGGATCCAGACCTGGAATCTGGATTTGGATATACAATCTTAGTGAGATTTCTCAGAGACTACTGGCCAGATAGGTAGATCTTGGTGCAGGGACGAATCCGTAAAATTTTGTGATGATCCGGATCCAGATCTGGATTTTGGATCTGGATCTACAATCTTGGTAGCATATCTCGGAAACTGAAACTTGGAAATGTTCTGTGTCCACGTCATCCCTTGGCGGAGATCAGAAATCTCGGATTGCTCTTGTTCATTATATTTTTGGTAACGCAGTAAAATAATACCTACAAACCTTTATTATATGTTTATTAATCACTCACAGTGCATATACATAATCAGAAAAGATGGATAAAGTGTCTTAAAAAGACACAAAACCACTAGAAATGTTATAAAACTTTAAATAGAACGTCCAAACTTGTTATCTCCCAGTGCTGGACTTGATTTGCTATGTTAACCCCAATAATCACCAAAGTAAACAGTAGCGCTTTTTGCTCTTAAAGGTGCTGAAGTTCCCCACTAAACTTCTCCTAATTACATCAAATCTTTCAAGTGAATCTGTTTCTGTACATTTTACCAATTTAACACTAACCTCTGACTCGACTCTCTCTAGTGGAACTAATAAGGACCAATGAGGAGTCCGCTCGGCAACGCTCCGCTGATCTCCTCGGAAAACCCAAGACGCACAAATTCTTGAACCCTTTTAAAACATACCGGCGGTTGCTAAAGTTCAAAATCATTATGAGAGTTGTAATTAATGTGTGGCGCATGTGTGGTGGTGTGTTGCCCAGATATATTTGGACGGGAATCAAAGTGAACTCCACATCTGCACTGGCTGGTTTCTCTTAATAGACAATTACTGCTTTGATCACGCAGCTCCCATATGTTTTCTTTTTGGGATGTTTTTTGGCGAAAAACAACGGTTATTTACATGCACAAGCTTCGTATGTTTGAGCAAATATTTGAGCACTAAACAAAGCAGCTTCCGTGACGTTCGTACGCTTTTAACGACTTATATGACGAGGACTTTAATATGATTTTCTGTTTCGGAAACCTCTACAAATAAACTCTTGTGGTTGCGAAATGGTGGAATTCAGACCACGGAGTTAATGCCACCGCTGGGCTGCCACCGAGGCGTAAACATTATTTTGAGGTTTTATTGTTTTATTATTTCAGCCAAATGTTAAAAGAAAGCATGTTTTTACCATTATGAATGTTTTTGCTGCAGTAACGATAATAAGTCCTTACACTGAGTGGGCGCTCCACGAACCTGGCTCTTATTTGGCCCGGAGAAGGGTCTGTTTCCATGGAAATTCCACAGTATGATAAAAAATGGAAAATGTTCTGAAGCACAGTCAACTGCTATTTCTAAGGAAGCGTGGAAATGGCAGGCCACTTCCAGAAAGTTACGCACTGTACCTTTTTAATACCTTTTTAACCTCTTCAGTGAGCTTTTTCCTTCTTTTCCATTGAACTTAACAATATATGACGGGTTAAATTTCAAGTCTGACGTTACGATATGTGGCAATGACATGTTTGACACCATAAATTAATCAATGTTTTAACTTTTGTATGCGATTTCTCACAATCTATCAATCTGTCAGATAGGCTGCCTTACTATGCGCCGTCTTTGTAAGCATTTTTTCCCCATAGCCGACCATGCACTGTATCTCCATATTGGTGCCATATGGTGTTTATCTTTTGAAGTCGTGCTCCGCTAATTGTTTGCTCCGTCTCTTGCTCTTCCTTGTTTTCCAATGACCTTTTGTCTTCGCCGCTGACAGATGTGCCCCAATAAGCCACTGTCTTGTTTGGTTCGCCCATGCAGCAAAACGCACATCCATGTTTTACGCTAACTGTGATACGATCAAATGTTTAAATTCCCCCAGAGACTGTTTTATATGTGCAGACTAGAGAATGAAGCGTGCATGAACAGAGCTATCATATCACACTTGAGGGAAATAGACCCCAATTTGCTAAAAAAAAGAGTGTGGGAGTTACATTAGAGGTGCTTTGTCTGGGATTTTCCACTGTACGGCATTTAACTTATCAATATAGCGTTTTTATTTATGCATTCTTACAGTGAGTGTTGTCACTTCTTCAACATATAATCAGTAAATGCGATGCTTGATGCTAAAGCTGTTTGCAACTTGGATTTTGCAGTCAGTCCCCTTTATTTTTCCCTATAGATGTTAGCATTAGCTTGCAAAAATTGGAAATTATGAATAATCCAGAGAGCGGAATCTGGTACCAACCCATCGATCAATCTTTATGTGAGATTTCTGTGTAGTGATCCCAAAACTTCCTTTATTACTTGTGAGGACCCCAGATTAAAGACCTAAATACATTGAAATAAACATGTTAAATACTTTAATGTGGGGATTGTGTTTGATTTTGTGCCTATAAACTGATTAATTGACTTAGATAAACTGTATTAATCCACAAGGGAAATTATTTAGACACAGTAGTTCACACATCACAATATAATAAAGAGCAAAAAATATAAATGGTGATAATGAATTGAGAAAAAGAAAAAAAAAAAAAAGCAAAAAAAAAGAGACTGATGTCAGATAAAAATTATATAAATGTATACTGTATGTGCAAGTTAAAATAAAAAATAAAAAAATGAATAAATACAGAATAAAAAAAATCTTTATCATTCGAGCAGACTTTTTTGCAGCATTCTTATCCATTCGTACCTCTGCACCGCCGTCCACCACTTTGAAAAATATATTCTTTGTATCAGTTCTTGCTTTCACTTTGAACGTGGAGTCCATCAAACCTTATCTTTCCAATAGGTCCCTGCCATAAACAAACGTAATGCATTAGCCTAGAGAAGCAATTGTTTCCCTCCATTGCTCCGAGGATGACCCCATTTAAGAACAAGCCGGAGCCATATTTAACTGCAGTCAAATGTTTGCAGTTTGCACAGAGGCTTCTTAATGTGCAAAGCCCCGGGGACACAAGCAAGATAATGTTGCATAGTCAGGCACTCAGTTCAAGCGAAGTTTTTCTGGATCTATTTAAAAGTACTTGTTGGTGAGTTCACTTGAAAAGCAGGTATTTTCAGCTGGTTTGGGGACATTCAGAAAAAAAAACAAAAAAAAAAACTAGCATGTTATGTGAGTTAAATGTCCTATATTACACTGTTATAATGTAGTTTCCTCAAGTTTTAACACACAAATCCTTATTCTATCAAAACACACTGTTCCACCTTGTGAGGTCTTGTAGTGCTCCACTGTGTTTTTAAACTCCATCCGCTTTCATTGGAATCATTTATACAATTTCAGCCCTAGATTTGCCGACCTCTACTAAACTAAATGTAAAAATTAGCTGTTGGTTTAAAAAACTACTTCTTCGTGACATCACAAGGTGGAACAGAGGATTTTAAGCTTTGATAGTCACACTAATAAAAACAAATAGCTCAAAAAAAAAACTTAACTCCAGGTATGTTTATGATGAGGTAACAATACAATACAATAAAGAGTCAATTTTGCATAATTTAGGACCTTTTAAACAGTGCATTTACAAAGGACGTACTTTTAGGCATTGCAGTAAAAGTACTGGAGTTAATCTTCACGTCAAAGTTTAAAACAAATAATGGATTTCACTTTCACTTGCGTAAAACCATATTGTTGTAACTTTTCTTATATTTCCGTCCTTCGCTGTATACCACATTGTTATCTGGCGTGTAAGCTGAATGATATTTGTTCTTCCACTGCCAAACCAAGGGCATAGCTCACAGTTATAGCCCATAAATATAGGTGAAGAGGGGTTTTATCCTATAGCGTTCAATGTCAAGATAGATAGACGACAAGCGAAGAATGCTGTATAGTTGTTTTTATTTGTGATCTTTTCCTGCGCGCTGACAAGAGCTGCCAGTTTTCAGATCGTCTGACTCAACGAAAATACAAACTGGATTAAAACAACTCATTTTCGGGAGCCTGTGATCAATGCGAGAGTTCATGGTCCTGTTCAGACGTTTGATTTTCTAACAACAAATTAAGAATGACTAAATGAAAACCTGTTGGCTAATGCTGCTTAGTTTGTAGCTGTAATTTTATGTCTGAGAGACTTGTTTTAGCACAAAATACACCTTGGATTGAGTCTTAACTTGAATAATAGAGCTTGTAACAGTAACACAGCAAAAATTGGAGGGTTAAAATTTCAGGGTAAAATTTCAGAGTTGTTTTTAACATGAAAAAGTGTTAAATGGGGGTTCGAGTTGGGGTTATTTGCCAAAGTTGATATGGCTGGAGTTAATTCAACTTCCTTTAGTGTTAATTTGGCACTTCAGAATCCCACCAGAGAAGTTTGAACCAGTTCTGTACATAATTTCATCTTAAATTAACTAAAATAAGGTGTAAAACGAAAACATCTCTGTGTCTCATCTCAAAACATGAATAAAACTCTTGATTTTGGGGTTAAACAGGAACTTTTTTCTTCAGTGTTACTTCATTAACATATCCAAAAATGTTAAATTAACTCTAGAAGATATTGGACTCATATAAACACTGAGAAAATGTTAAAAATTGATTCTGTGGGAGTTGATTTTAACACTGCACTTTTTGCTGTGTAGTGCTTTCACTTACCCAGGGAAAGTTGATGATGTTCTTCAGCTGCCAAACCAAGGATACACAGTAGCTCATCATTATGATCCATAAATATAGTTGAAGACAAGTTTTATCCTATAGATTTCAATCTCGAGACAGTTTAACGAATGCTGGATGCTACAGTTGCGGTTTTATCCGTGATGTTTTCTTGCACAGTTGACAAGAGCTGCCAAGTGGGGCCCGTGCTTGGTCATTCACGAGTCTGATGAACATGAAAACCCTATCAAACAAATGGCACAGCTGTCTAAACTGCCAGATCTGTGCCCAATACTGCACCCCAGGGATTGGCTTTTTTTCCTCCCGTTTCAATGAGGATTTGTCAGTTGCGCTCTGCGGGATCGCTGCAAACACTCGGTTAGCAATTGCGCGCCCGGGAAATTGGTGCACCTTGTCGGTTTATTCAAATTCAGAGTATAATCAGGGAGCAAAGAGCGACAATCACGAGCTAGAGGGCTAACCGACTTTGATTACATGAATTACTGGTGATCGAGATACAGAAATATACTACCGACCTCATTAGGCTACGCAAAAGGGACGCCAATCAAAACAAGGGTACCTGATCTGAACAGTGGCTAATTCTGAAACTGGCCTCTACTGGAAGAACTATTTTTATATCAAAAGCGTCAAACAGAAACCAAAAAAATAAGGATTAAGAGAACACATTAAGATTTTTTTCATGTAACATTAAGTAGGAAAAGTGAATACTTCTTTCCACTACATCAGCATTGTTCTATATGCATTTCTACTGGCAGAACGTTCAGCAGTTACCGTGGTGACGCAATGCACCCGTTAGCAAACATAGTCCAAAAAAGTTTTAAAATAGTGCAACGAAAATGGGTTAAAACAGCACATTTTCAGGACCCTGTGATTAATACGGGTGTTTGAGATGTTGTTTAGGTGTTGGCTAATGCTAATTTAGCTTTTGACACTAATTTTATGTGTTTAAGTGCACAGATCTCACCTAAATTAAAGGCCAGATAATGTCTAATTTGAGTTTAGTCCAAAGAAAATGGTTTAAAACAGCACATTTTCAGTACTCTGTGATTTAATAAGAGTGTTCGAGATGTTGTTTAGGTGTTGGCTAATGCTAATTTAGCTTTTGACGCTAATTTTACATGTTTAAGTGTGCAGATCTCACCTAAATTAAAGGTCAGATTAAGTCTAATTTGAGTTTAGTCCCAAGAAAATGGATTAAAACAGCACATTTTCAGGACTCTGTGATTAATACGGGTGTTCGAGATGTTGTTTAGGTGTTGGCTAATGCTAATTTCGCTTTTAACGCTAATTTTCTGTGTTTAAGTGCACTGATTTCACGTAAATTAAAGGTCAGATTATGTCTAATTTGAGTTACGGACATTTAATAGAGTTGTGCTTCCATTTATCTTCAATAAAAGTCAGTGAGGGACCATCTCGTCGCCATAAAAACAAAGCAAAAATAATAAAAAAGGATGCTAATGCTACTAATGCTGTTAATTGAGTGATTGCAAAAGTCGTATGGCATATGTCGAAAGAATATTCTGCTCATTAATAGTGTAAAACATCTTGCAGTTTTCTAATGCTGATTTTGTGGTTTTATTGGTTTGCAGTGGGATTTTTCGTGCATTTTACACTGAGATCTTTTTCCAAACTGTCTTCGCCTACAGTGGTTTGAGGTAGCTGTCACTTTCCAATCTGACAGGATAAGTGATGCCGGATTAATTCGTCACTTCACGCACTATTACACGCTGACATTGTGCTCGGTGATTGACAGGCGTCTGCTTAGCTTCGACCTTCCGTCCTCCAGCTGCTCGCGCGTCACGAATTTACCCGCGATCATACCTGCGCCGACTCCCCTGTTCGACGCATAATCTCGTCGTAAACGCCATTTCCAATTCAATTCCGTTTGACACTTTATCAGTTAAGGGCCATGCAATTACATTTTTGGGGGATGAAACCTCAGGAAAGTCTGTGTAAGATGAAAAGGATTAAAAGTAATTGAGCGGCGAGGTGGTAAATGGGCCCAAATTGAATCCTGCCTGAAGCTCTATAAATGCCTTCAGTGGCTTTCATTTGCAATAATGTACTCTGACCACATAAAAATCCCAAATGAGTCAAAGGCGGTATAACTCTTTTATGTGATATCTTCGCGTACAATCAGGGGCCTATTTAATCTTTTCTTACCCCGATTACGATCAGAAATTTTATCTGAATTGTTCATTACTTTTTGATATTGGATCACGCCATTTTTCCTGTGAAATTGGAAGCCGGGACTTCAACTGTATCACTCCCTTCTGCTTGTGTGTGGTATTAATATTTGATGTTAAAAACCGGCGTCGTCGGGAGGATATTCGAACCCCGACGCACCACTCGCCGCTATTGAAGTTATAAGTTACGGCTCGATCGTTTCAGAAAGGGTTCGATAGGTGAGAATCGCAGCTCTACCTTTTTCTCAGGCAGACAATGTAGATTAAAGGTGGGGTGAGCGGAGGGTAGGATTTATATCGCACCGCGGGACACTTAATCATAGCGCTCATAATGGCAGAGCTGGTTTAGTTGCCCCCGGCGTTTTCGGATCTTTGCAGCTTTAGAACAATAAGGAGCAGAACAAGGAGATTCCCCCCTTTGAAGGTGACATACGGGGGAGTGAGGTGCGAAAAAAGCGACAACAGCACTTGATAAATTATTTTTCATCACCTAAAGCACGCTCTGCACCTGCGCGTGGGTTTGTAATGAAATACGATACGGGCATTGTTCGCCAAAACTCGAGTGTAACAGGTAGGCGACGTGTGCAGGCCGACTCGAGGGAGGCTTCTCGTCCCGCTGAACAAACGAGTATTGAGTCGGCATTGGAAACAATTTTAAGAGGGCACGGACTATTAGAATTGAAAGGGTGCGCGATAGGTTAATATACTCGCCGAGCGTGACCGAAGCGCCGGCTCGGATCTGGAAATCTGGAGCGCCGTGAGCCGGTGGTTCCTATAGACTGCCCCATTGGCATAAAATGATGGATTGTGCGAATGGAGACAATTAATCTTACAACCGGGACAATAGTGAAATAAAAATGAACTTTAAAGGCATATCCAATAAAAAGATGTTAAATCAAAACGGGTATAGCTACGTCAGTCCGTGTAGATCAATCCTCAAGGTCCCTTAGTCAAACTTTAGCTTTTCAAGATGCGTTACTTGTGCTGAAAGTTTATTAAAACAAACTACAAATATTAAAATGTGCAGCACTTCAATTGGAATTTTGCAGCTTGCTACTTTTCCACGTAAATTTTGTTTAAATTTGACGCTTATAATGTTGTTACGCATCAAAAAACATACCCAGAGTTGAGTTTTGGTACATTCTCACACTTTTTTGAGTAATCCTTTATTATTAATCGACATCTCCAAAGCTCAAAATCCTGTTTTCTAACTTGTGACGTCATTTAGTTGCAGTTTTAATTCAGCAGTAACTTTGATTGGGCTGAAATCATCCAAATTGTTCTAATGAAGGAGTTTAAAAACACAGTGGAGTTTGTTAAACACAGCCTAAATATCGACGCCTTCCTAAAATAATCGTCAAAAAAGTCACTTTTTGCCTAAGTTTACTTTGCCATAATTTATGCCATAATTTCAATTTTGGGGGAGTTTTTTGTGTTTCCTGAAAAAACTGAAAAAATGACGATATTCAGGGTTTGCGTTAAAGATGTGCAAACAAAACAAAACGCGACTCCAGGTCTGTTTTTGACGAAGAAACTACTTTATAACAGTTCAGAAACAACAGAATATAGATTTGTTTCGAGCGATTTACCGAAAGAATCTCAAAAACACATTAAATTTGACTTTTTTTAATAAAATAAGGTCATTACGAGCTGCTAATAGCTTGCGATTTTGTCTAAGTTTTCGCACATCTCGAAGGACAGGTAGGAAAACTGAATCACTCCATCAACGTCTAACTCGACAAACAACGAAGATTCCGGCCTTCTAATCACAGGATCCCCCTTTATTTTGAACAAATCCAATTATCCACGTAGCTCGCTCCCAGCATCCCGCCGCGTGGTACACAGAGCGAATATAATAAATAGTAATGTTACTTTGACAACAAAAGCCCCACGCCGTATTCGACTTGACGTGTAAGAGAAAGGCAACGCAGCAATCAGTGTCTGGGAAAAAGCTGTCTTCGCTTCAGGCATCTCCCAACTCTTCACAAGTCCCGCTGTTTCCAACCACGGGCGCTTATTTTCTCCCACCATTTTCTGATTTGGCAAAGAAACTAGTCCGTATGTCGACGCACGAGTCTCATTGAGGGAGTAAATGACAAGCTGGCAGCATCAGAAACGCAGGAAAAGGGACATGCGGTCGCATTCGGGCTCGGTAAAAGAGGTTTGCGAAGTCAAAGGGATAAAGGTTGTTTGATGGGGACCCGGGGGCGAGCACCTTGCGAAAAGAAAGAGCGAGTGAACCAGAGGTGGAGAGGGAAGAGTGGGCGGAGGCTTTCATGTGTGCCCGCAAACACGAGAAACACCGCGAAATGCTTAATCACATCGGGTTTTTTTTTTTCCTTCTCCATCTCGAGTTGTGGATCTCGACATCAAATTTATCGTTATTTACACTAAAATGTAAAGAAACGTGAGAGTTTTTCTTGCGCATCTGAGGAGTGGGAAGCAGCTCGAAACACTGATCCTGACTTTTATTAGGACATGAATCATTTGGCTTCATCATGCAAATTGCAGCACCCTCAAACTCAAGTACAATAACATGTACAGTGACACCGTGTAATTAAAGCTTTTTACATTCTAACAAGTACTTTAAAATACAGGTTCTAGTTTGCAGAATGGAAAGATCTGGCTCGGAGCAGGGGTCGGGAGCATTAACATCCAGACGGGACAAAAGACAAAAGAATAATATGTAGAACCGGACAAATACAGTCACTCAGGACACTAATAAATGTTATGGGCTGAAGTTCTTATACCTGTTATTTTTGCATAAAGGAACCCTGTACCTCCTCCTTAACTGCAAAATCTGCCTGTGTCACATCTGTCTGTTCACAGTGGACAGTCCTGTGATGTTACCAGACAGAAATGAAGTAGCGTCTTGGATGAGCGTCTTCATTTTAGACCTTTTGTCCATTTGAACCATAGAACTATAATCAAATCTGGACGATGAATCCAAGATGGCGTCGTATTGTTTTCAGCGACCTGGGCGAATAATCCCTAGAATCCCGACAAAATCTGACCGTCAGCCAAACATGGACAGTTTGATTTCACATTACCGTATTTTTCGGACTATAAGGCGCATCTAAAATCATGACATTTTCTCAAAAATCCACAGTGGCCTTATAATCCAGTGGCCTTATGTATGACCTTTGGTTGTGTTTAACCTCCAACCGATTTGATGTTGTCCACATTAGTCTAATAAGGTATTAGTGGGCGAGTCAGGAGGAGTAATATGTTGGCCACATATAGGGCGACTGTGCAACATACCGGTAGTTCTGCCATGTGGTGTTCAAGGACCCAAAATACCACCATTACCATGCAGATTTCAGGTTTTGTATTTTAGTGTTAAAACTGAACAATGTTGAGAGGGATCCGGGCATGTTTGATGCCCAAATCACCAACTGTTAAACTTGTATTTTTGTGTTAGCTAAAACTGAGAGTTATTGTAAATGACCTGAATAAAGTTCGATTTATCCGACACACGTTTTGTTTCTCTTATGTGCCTTATAATCCGATGCTCCTTATGTGTGGACAATGACACAACTGAGATATTATTTGATACTGCGCCTTATAATCCCGTGCACTTTATAGCCCCAAAAATACATTATTATATTATTCTTTCTGGGCTGGAGCTGCAGTCACGTATAGAGGGGCTGTGTCTTATCCATTTCTTATTATAGATGCATGTGCAAAACAAACAGAAAGCATACAAATAACCACCAAAATTACACTGACAATAAATAAATCTCCCCACCGTACTCCCTCTGTGCCCTGGTGCTGAGTGGCTGTTTTAGATCTCAAAACCAAAGTACATCGTTTTCTAAAAATTAATTGGATGTTTTTTTTTCTATTTGTTGCAGTTTTGGAGAAATAAAACAAACGCAAAAAGCATTTCCGTTCTTCATAGAGATACAGAGCGTCTCATAACATTCAGTTTGCAGTTGAAACATACAAGCTAGCTCCCTGCTGTTGCTATGGCGCCAGGACCACACTGCTCCTTTACAGTAAAGCATGCATACTGCAGCACACAGTAGGAGTCTGTGGCTTCATCTCCACACGACTCCTCTCATTGATCTCTAATATATCGAGTATTTTCGGAAAATATACTTTAATTCGTGTTTAATTTGAGTTTTCTGGAGCATTTTGTTCTTCGGGGGCCCATGTTACGCAATTTTCTGAACTATTTAGTAATGTTTCCTTATCGCAAACATACTTGAAGTTGTTTCGTTTCATGTTAATTCTTATGCTACTTTCTGATCTCTGTTATAATGTCGTTTCCTTATCGCAAACATACCTGGATTTG
Source organism: Scartelaos histophorus (assembly GCA_000787155.1). Lineage (NCBI taxonomy): Eukaryota > Metazoa > Chordata > Actinopteri > Gobiiformes > Gobiidae > Scartelaos > Scartelaos histophorus. The sequence goes on along the minus strand of KN501903.1, from coordinate 11,746 downwards.
AGTTTACGCCCCAATAAACAAAATGTAGCCAAGTTAAGCTTACTTAAATTCACAATGTTTGATCATGATTTAAGAAAATTTAATCTGAGAAGTAAAATGACCTGCAAGTTGACTGAGAAACCTCAAGGAGAAAAACGTAAAATGACCTGCAAGTTGAACAATATTTTTGCACTTAAAATAAAAATTATATATTTTGCTACACTTAAAATAAGAAAAACTACAGCTATTTGCAGTTAAAATAAGAAGCAAAATCCTATGTTCCTTGAATTAAGAAAAACACTAGAAAAATACAGAATGTCCAACAACAAGCAGGCAAATGGATAATTGTCCCAGCATCTCCTGTCCTTAGACCCTCCTTCATCGGCAAGGAAAAACTCAAAAAAAACAAAAAAGATCCAGTGGGAAAAAAACCGAGAAACCTCGAAGAGAACCACAGTGAAGGAGATCCACTCCCATGGACGGACAGGCATAGATGTAGTGGGACATTTAAGAAAATTTAATCTGAAGTGAAATGACCTGCAAGTTGAACAATATTTTTGCACTTAAAATAAATATAATATATTTTGCTACACTTAAAATAAGAAAAATAACAACTTTTTGCACTTAAAATAACACGCAAAATCTAATGTTGCTTGAATTAAGAAAAACGCTCTTATTCCATTGGTAGATAATTGTACATGTCAAATTGAATCTACTCAAATAAAGTCGAATGTTCTTAATTTAAGTTGTTTTATTTTAGCTAGCTACAACTTCACTGGAATAATTTAGATAATCTCAGCTCTAGAATTCCCAGTCTCTAAAGAACTAAAGGTAAAAGAGTTGTTAACACGAAAACTACTGCTTCATGACATCACAAAGTTTCATTTGCACGTTTAACGCTGCATATTTAGACGAAGATCTTCACTCGAAACTGAAAATCCTTATAATACGGGAAGTGCACCACTGTGTTTTAATGTCCGTACTACTTTACTAGAATCGTTTGAGTAATTGTAAACCAGGAATCGCCGAGTATGACACAGCAAAAGGTAAAGGAGGAGGATTTTGAGCTTTGGAGATGTAGACAGACTAATAATAAAGGAACAAAGCGAAACACAACTCCAGGTACGTTTTTGAGGAGATCACAGGTTTATAACGTGGTCTTAAAACTCACGCACGAGTCCGTTTTGCGTAACATAAATGGATCAGTGGAGGTTTTCGCCGGGCATAGCGTTACACGACAAGGTATGCCATCTCATTAGCTCATAGGTTTTGACAAATAACGATGTCCCCCTTCCTCCTTCTCTTCTTTCCCGAAGCCTTTGAACTGAATATTGAATGCATGGGCCAAATTAGTCCAGCGGTACCCTAGCAACCGAGTGTGCACACAGGGAGACATGTGCAGATGCTGTGAAGTGAAAAGCACATCTGGACTTTTTATTTTTTATTTTTTTTTCTTTGTTCGTTCTCTAGGCAAGTCACTCTTTTCTCGGTAATGGCTAATTAAGATGTATGTGTCTGTATATCACTTGCAGTTTTCCTCGCAGCGCTTCTATAGGAGTGAGAAGTGTACTTTGTGTAATGGAGAGGGTTGTGTCCGGGAGGGCATCTGATGTAAAATCTTGTACTGTTGCAGAGAGGAGATAGGATGGTTGCTAGTACGATTCTCAATGCAGTTAATTTAGACAAGATTATCAAAGCAGAAAGCATTTCCAAAGATTATAGCCAGTATGCTACTACTACTACTACTACTATTACTACTACTACTACGACAACTACTACTACTACGACAACTACCACTACTACTACTACTACTATTACCACTACTACTACTACTACTACTACTACTACTACCACTACTAGTACTACTACTACTACTACTACTACTATTACTACTGCTACTACTCCTGCTACTACTACTACTACTACTACTACTACTATTACTACTACTTCTACTACTTATGTCTTATTATTTCCTCACATTTCACAGACATTTCAGTATTTTGATGAGGATGCTACTATTATTATTACTACGACTACTACTACTAGTAATACTGCTACTACTTCTTATGTCATATTATTATTTCCTCATATTTCACAAATATTTCAGGAGATTTCAACTGCTACTACTATTATTATTACTATGACTGCTACTACTACTACTACTACTACAACTACTACTACTTCTACTACTAGTACTACTACTACTACTACTATTACTACTACTTTTACGACTTATGTCTTATTATTTCCTCACATTTCACAAACATTTCAGTATTTTGATGAGGATGCTACTATTATTATTACTATGACTGCTACTACTACTACTACTACTTCTACTACTACTACTGTTGCTGCTGCTGCTACTACTATTATTACCACCACTAGTGATGCTACTACTACTATGACTACTACTGCTACTACTTATGTTTTATTATTATTTCCTCACATTTCAGGAGATTTTGGCCACTATGTTACTACTATTATTACTATGATTACAACTACTGCTACTAGTAGTACCACTATACCATTACCACTACTTATATCCTCAGCTCCTCCATCCGCAGTTTTATTTCTGGACCCTTGTTTTTTGTTTTTGTTTTTTCCTCCCATCGTCCAATCTCCCCACAAAGCCTGCATAACATATTCATGGGACATTTCCTTAAAATATGCATAGGCCCAGTCCTAAAACAAACAAGGCCAATGTTAATTATGGACAATGGCGTTTCTTTGTAATGCGTAGTGCATTTTAATTAGCTGTTATTGTATCATAGCAATGCAAGTGTCTTATGTTTTTGTGGAGGACTTAGGGAGGACTGTAAGCTTGTAAGCTGACAGCTGTGGAATCCGGCGCACACATTTTTATACAATTGTGGAAAACGCGTCAGTGTAACTCAGCTGTCTTCATATACTGAGCTATTGTTCTGTCAGTCTGGATCTCGGCGTATGGTCAGTCACGCCGTCGTTACTTTACGTATAGAATCCCCATTACGCCTGGTCCAATTTTCATAATCCTATTTGTTACACATTAGATGAGCTCACATAGGCTAAAGGCGTGTTAATTATTGAAGCGCCCATGTTACGCAACTTTCTGATCTCTGTTATAATGTTGTTTCCTTATCGCAAACATACCTGGAGTTGTGTTAACGCCCCAAAAACTAAAATGTAGCCAAGTTAAGCTTACTTAAATTCACAAAGTTTGATCATAAATTAATTCAATTCAATTTATTTTTGTATAGTGCAAAATCACAACAAATGTTATCTCAGAGGGCTTCACAAAATTGTTAATTTAGCAAACAGAGATGTTAGAGAATGAGAAAACAGTCATAATTCAAAAATACAGAATGTCCAACAACAAGCAGGCAAATGGATAATTGTCCCAGCATCTCCTGTCCTTAGACCCTCCTTCTTCGGCAAGGAAAAACTCAAAAAAAAAAAACCTAGTCGGAAAAAAAACGAGAAACCTCGAGGAGAACCACAGTGAAGGAGAGATCCACTCCCATGGACGGACAGGCATAGATGTTGTGAGACATTTAAGAAAATTTCATCTGATAAGTAAAATTACCTGCAAGTTGAAGAATATTGTTGGACTTAAAATAAAAATAATATATTTTGCTACACTTAAAATAAGAAACAATATCTAATGTTGCTTGAATTAAGATAAACGCTCTTATTCCATTGGTAGATAATTGTACAAGTCAAATTTAATTTACTCAAATAAAGTCAAACCCTTCATTTAAGTCATTTTATTTTAGCTAGAAATTGTTGAAAACTACAACTTCACTAGAATAATTTGGATAATCTCATCTTTAGAATTCCCAATCTCTAAAAAACTAAAGGTAAAAGAGTTGTAAACGCGAAAACTACTGCTTCATGACATCACAAGGTGGAACAGGGCATTCTGAGCTTTGGTAGACGAATAAAAAGTGTGTGAATGAAACAAAAGAAAACTCCAGGTATGTTTTTGATGAGGTAAAACGTTATAACTTGGCTTAAAGCGGTGTCAATTTTTCGTAATATAGGATGACAGTATGTCGTTGTGTCCTTTGGCAAGGCGCTGAATGGATGGTTTGTTGATGTTAAACGCTTTGTGTGTCTTAGAGGTAGATAAGCGCTGTATAAATGCTCCCATATACCAACTTAATGCATCGAGGATTCATCCCAAGGGAAATTCAAGTTAAGCCTCAGAAACATGGTGCGTTTTTTAAGTCGCCTTAATCACCGGTCTCAGTGTAGTTTAATAGGAAACAATAACTGCAGACGTTTGTCACACTGAGGCAGGACGACACTGGACCAACGGCTCCATCATGGACACTGCTGCTCCCACTGCACCAGAGTGTAGAAGAACAGAGATAATACTCCCTACAACTGTACAACAACTCACCCACTGCACCAGACTGTAGAGGGACAGATGAGATAATACTCCCTACAACTGCACAACTCATCCACTGCACTAGACTGTAGAGGGACAGAGGAGATAATACTCCCTACAACTGCACTAAAACTCACCTGCTGCATCAGACTGTAGAAGAACAGATATAATACTCCCTACAACTGCACAACAACTCATCCACTGCACCAGACTGTAGAAGAAAAGAGGAGATAATACTCCCTACAACTGTACAACAACTCACCCGCTGCACCAGACTGTAGAGGAAAAGAGGAGATAATACTCCCTACAAATATACAACAACTCACTTGCTGTACCAGACTGTAGAAGAAAAGAAGAGATAATACTCCCTACAACTGCATAACAACTCACTCTTATGTAACAGATAATACTCCCTACAACTGCATAACAACTCAACCGCTGCACCAGACTAAAGAGCGACAGAGGAGATAATACTCCCTACAACTGTACAACAACTCACCCACTGCACCAAACTATAGAAGAACAGAACAGATAATACTCCCTACAACTGCACAACAACTCACCCTTATGTAACAGATAATACTCCGTACAACTGCACAACTCACACTTATGTAACAGATAATACTCCCTACAAGACTTTTTTTATTATTACTATTTATATTTTTCTCTTTGTCATTATAGTATATTGTGATGTGTGAGCTACTGTGCCCAAATAATTTCCCTTATGGATCAATAAAGTCTAAATCTGCAGTAGGGAGGACTGGTCATGTAGGGTCATATCTGTGTCAGTGCAGATTGAGGAGAGTAACAGCACTCAGGACAAAAGTGTCTGTGCAATATAGGGCAGTTAAATTAAAATTGTCCCAAATAATATGAGACAACACGATTTCCATTGTCATATATGATTTGAATAATGCATTTTTTAACAGGAGCGAACAACGTCTCTCGCATTCAGTTCAGTTTCCACATATTAAATCAGCTGCCGTGCCACGGAAAAGACAAAACATGTATTATTAAGCGGAACCCAGATTTAACAGTTGGAGATGGAAGAAATGGAATAGAAATAAAAGAGTGTAGTTTTTATGCATGGGTGTACTCTAAGTGACTGTCTCCGGCTGAAGGATTAGCAGGGGAGGTAGCGGCTGTTACTGTGACGCTGCATTCTCCTATTGTACCTGAATAAAAAGAGTTTATGCACTAATGATTCAACTTGACTCTATAAATTTGAAGGAATCCGATATGAGGACTCCCGGTAATGTTATAGTGCAATTGTGCAGTGTTAAAATCAAACAGATATAGCAGATAATGTAGTTTTTCTGACATATTATGGTAGTTTTTTGATTCGTTTATTCGTCAAAAACATGTTTTTTTTTTATTTTACGCACACAACCCTTCATATTTTGTAATTGGTAATACAGGAAGTGCTTTAAACTCCATGCATCTTCACTAGAATAATTTGAACAAAAGGTAAAATAGTTTGAAACAACCACTTCATGACATCACAAGGTGGAACAGAGCATTTTGAGCTAAACGTGCTAATAATAGAGGGTTACTCAGACATGTGTGAATGAATTTAACATAAATCCAAGTATGTTTTGTATGTTTAAAATAGAAAAAACAACAACAAACAGGAAAATGGATAATTGTCCCAGCATCTCCTGTCCTTAGACCCTCCTTCTTCGGCAAGGAAAAAAACTGAGAAACCTCGAGGAGAACCACAGTGAAGGAGAGATCCACTCCCATGGACGGACAGGCATAGATGTAGAGGGACATTTAAGAAAATTAAGTAAAATGACCTGCAAGTTGAACAATATTTTTGGACTTAAAATAAAAATTATATATTTTGCTACACTTAAAATAAGACGCAAAATCTAATGCTGCTTGGATTAAGAAAAACGCTCTTATTCCATTGGTAGATAATTGTACAAGTCAAATTGAATCTACTCAAATAAAGTTCTTAATTTAAGTCGTTTTATTTCAGCTAGATATTGTTGAAAACTACAACTTCACTAGAATAATTTGGATAATCTCAGCTCTAGAATTCCCAGTCTCTAAAGAACTAAAGGTAAAAGAGTTTGAAACAACCACTTCATGACATCACAAGGTGGAACGCAGCATTTTAAACTAAACATGCTAATAATAGAGGGTTACTCCAACATGTGTGAATGAATCTAACATAACTCCAAGTATGTTTTGTATGTTTAAAGTAGAAAAAATATCTAGATAATCCAGTATATTTATGTGTTATATATTACTGTGGTTACGTGGTACTTGAGTCGTTTTTTTTTTACTTTTAAGATTAGAAAGAACTCCAAAACTTAGTCCACAAAACTTAGCCCACCAAGTATGTTTTGTATGTTTAAAACAGAAAAAAACAACAAACAGGAAAATGGATAATTGTCCCAGCATTTCCTGTCCTTAGACCCTCCTCCTTCGGCAAGGAAAAACTAAAAAAAAAACCAGTGGGAAAAAAACTGAGAAACCTCGAGGAGAACCACAGTGAAGGAGAGATCAACTCCCATGGACGGACAGGCATAGATGTAGAGGGACATTTAAGAAAATTAAGTAAAATGACCTGCAAGTTGAACAATATTTTTGGACTTAAAATAAAAATTATATATTTTGCTACACTTAAAATAAGACGCAAAATCTAATGCTGCTTGGATTAAGAAAAACGCTCTTATTCCATTGGTAGATAATTGTACAAGTCAAATTGAATCTACTCAAATAAAGTTCTTAATTTAAGTCGTTTTATTTCAGCTAGATATTGTTGAAAACTACAACTTCACTAGAATAATTTGGATAATCTCAGCTCTAGAATTCCCAGTCTCTAAAGAACTAAAGGTAAAAGAGTTTGAAACAACCACTTCATGACATCACAAGGTGGAACGCAGCATTTTAAACTAAACATGCTAATAATAGAGGGTTACTTCAACATGTGTGAATGAATCTAACATAACTCCAAGTATGTTTTGTATGTTTAAAGTAGAAAAAATATCTAGATAATCCAGTATATTTATGTGTTATATATTACTGTGGTTACGTGGTACTTGAGTCGTTTTTTTTTTACTTTTAAGATTAGAAAGAACTCCAAAACTTAGTCCACAAAACTTAGCCCACCAAGTATGTTTTGTATGTTTAAAACAGAAAAAAACAACAAACAGGAAAATGGATAATTGTCCCAGCATTTCCTGTCCTTAGACCCTCCTCCTTCGGCAAGGAAAAACTAAAAAAAAAACCAGTGGGAAAAAAACTGAGAAACCTCGAGGAGAACCACAGTGAAGGAGAGATCAACTCCCATGGACGGACAGGCATATGTAGAGGGACAACTCCCATGGACGGACAGGCATAGATGTAGAGGGACATTTAAGAAAATTAAGTAAAATAACCTGCAAGTTGAACAATATTTTTGGACTTAAAATAAAAATAATATATTTTGCTACGCTTAAAAAAAGACGCAAAATCTAATGCTGCTTGAATTAAGAAAAACGCTCTTATTCCATTGGTAGATAATTGTACATATCAAATTGAATCTACTCAAATAAAGTGAAATGTTTTATTATAGCTAGATTGTTGAAAAAACTACAACTTCATTAGAATAATTTGGATAATCTCAGCTCTAGAATTCCCAATCTCTAAAGAACTAAAGGTAAAAGAGTTTGAAACAACCACTTCATGACATCACAAGGTGGAACGTAGCAATTTAAGCTAAACATGCTAATAATAGAGGGTTACTTCAACATGTGTGAATGAATCTAACATAACTCCAAGTTTTTATGTTTAAAGTAGAAAAAAATATCTAGATAATCCAGTGTATTTATGTGTTATATAATACTGTGGTTACGTGGTACTTGAGTCGTTTTTTTTTTACTTTTAAGATTAGAAAGAACTCCAAAACTTAGCCCACTTTACATCTGCTGAGTGCACTTTCCGGCTAGCTCCATCCCGCTTTCTTTCGCATGTAATCCAACATGGCTAAGACGAGAACAGAACGTCTCCACTTGTTTTAACGTCGTCCAAACACGACTCGGAGGTCAAGCCTTTTTCGAAGTGTTCTCTCTTTTGTATACACGTAGCACTTTCCGGGACGTATAGCCCGGCGATGCCTGCAATTTTTCCGCCCTTCCCTCTGTCTCTGCCTCTTCTATTCCCTTTTATCTGCACCTATTTCCATAATGTTCCAGTCTCCTGATCCTCTCCACTTCAGGATTTTTATATATTTTATGCCTATATACCTTACAGTACTTTTGCAGTATCTGTCTCCGGCACGCTTGCCCTCTCACCAGGTGGTACTCGCCCGGTTTTATCTACCCTCCTGACAGTGAAGTACGAGGCTGCCTTCCCGGTTTCAAAAAAGACCATTTCTCCGGGGCATGCCTCTCCGATCTATAAGTTTGGCCCCGAATACTGCTTAGTGCTAATGTACTTTAATGAGCTCTGGCAGCGGCAGAAAGTTTAAAAAAGAGATGGATGTGGAAACTAAAAGTATTAAGGTGAGATAAGTTAACTTCCATTTGTCAAGGTGGAGTTAGTGGGTGGAACAGATGGAGCTGCTTGATAGACATCTCACTTCAGACTTTTTCTT
>KN501902.1:0-10780 GCA_000787155.1 Scartelaos histophorus | reverse complement strand
AAATTAAGGGAGAGATGTCAAGTTTAACAGTTGTTTTCTTTTTGCAAATGGTTCTGACTGTATTGTATTGCATCTATATACATAAATGTTACTTACTTACCTTGAAATAGTTTCAAGTATTATGTTAAATTAAGGCAACCAAATTAAGGCAAGGTACTGTCTGAATTTGAATAAAGTTAGCAATGGCCAAAATAGTCATTGTGCAGCCCTATTTGATCTAGTCTATGCCCTTATCCCTGTTCATTTCCCTATAGCCTCGTTTCTGCTGTTTCAGACCCCACTGCTTTGCTTTGCTTTGCTTTGCTGTGTGGCGTTTTCACATACATGACAACAGCTGTGTGGGGACGATGTTTTGTAATCACAGGACACATGATCCTGGACAGTGCTGTGCAGATGTGGTACTCCCCTGTGCACCTCTGTCTATGCTCATTTGGCTCGCAGCAGTCACAATCATCAGACCTCATTTTAGGGGTGAGACATTCCCCATAAGATCTGCACTTATTAATCAATTATTACACACACGCCCTTCAGCTAACAATAACAGGAGCGGTTTACACAACGGACGACCAGGTGGTACTCCCAAGCGTACTGTTCAAATCTGCGTGTTAGAAAATGCTGTTCTATGTGCTTATTTGTCCTTTTTTGGTCAAATAAAACTGTAGTGATAGTGGTGTAGTTCTAGTTAGGGATGCAACAATATTCATGATTTGATGCATAACTTGTGGGCCACAATATCCATGTGACTTTGATACATTTAAGCCCTCAAAAAAGAAAAAAAATGTCTTTATTATTAACATAACATTTCATTCAATTACACGATTACTTCTGTTCAAATTAAGCGATTACTCTGTTATGAATATGGATAAACAGATTTAGCTTTTTCAGTTTTGATAATGACACTTTAGATATTAACTAATATCATTGTACCGACTGAAAAAGGCATTTTAATTCCATCAAAATGCAGTTAATTAACTGCAAAATTAGTTACAATTAACTAGGGGTGTGACGATATCTTAATCTCTCAGTACAATATTTTCTCGATGCATCTCACGGTACAATATTTATATTTTGTGGAGGTTTACAAAACGGTGAACATGCTACTTTTTACTTTCAAGATGCTACGTTAACCCTTTGGTACTGTTATAATACAAAAGTAAGATTTAAAAGTGCTTAATAATAGTTATTTCTTCACGTATAACTATTAGCACTGAAATAGCAAAGGATCATGGTCTATGTAGTTCCCTCCCTCCTTTTTTAGCTATTTCTGCACCACAACAATGAATTTAAGCAAAGAGACTTGTGATTCAATATTGTAATGGCCCACGATATTATTGTGAGACTTCTGACGATACAATATCACGATATTTTGGTTATTGTTACACCCCCATTTACTACAAAATGTATCCAATTTTGTTATTTATCCAGCAATTACCTACTAAACATCTTTGAATGGAAAAAAAAGTTCAAACTATGAGACATTCTAGACATCTGGTCCATCCAAATTTCTTGGACCGCCACAGCTTTTCAACATCAGCATCTGTATCGGTGCATCACTTGTTCAGGAGCTGTTATCTTCCTCTATCTGTTTTTGCATACTGAATGATTCAATGTTATATCGAGAACTGTCGCATCCCCTGTTGGTATGTGGCTGCACTCAGATCAGAGGCTTGTCAGTTCAAATCTCGCCAACGTCATATCTACCTTATTATGCAAGTTGCCGTGCGTGTTGCCATCATCATTTGAGTTGTATTATTTTTGTATGGGGCCATTCCTAACAGCAAATAAGTTCAGTATAAACCCATTTTAAAGCCCCCAGAGAAAACAGGCAATGTGACTTGTTGCTGCACGTAAAAATTGACCATTTTACACAAATGAACTTAAGTTTAGCTGCAAAACTTTTCAGAATTCTCTATGGAAATGAATGGGATTTCTGTTTCTCGTTAAGCACCGCCACAAGAAAGCGCATTGAGAGACAAAAGTGGAGAATACTGACACAATTGCCAACTCCAATACTGTAGAAAGGGCTGTACGTGGACCGTGTCTCTTTTCCCAAACGTTTAAACTTTTCCAAACAATACGCAACAATGAAACAAAAGTAAACAATTATTTAAACCAATATTCACAATTTCAACGAGCAAACTGCTACTCAAAATACTACGGGTCGACAAAGTGTGCGTCAGTGTCTGTCAGTCGAAGCAAACATACTGAGAACACAGCGCTATTGATTGAAAAGTAGACCGACCTCACACATGCATAAAAAGAATCCCCCCTGACAGAAATCAATCAATTATAAAAGTTAAGAAAAGGACATTTATCTAAGAAAATAAGTAACCCATAGTGATTGATGACTAAACGGACGGATTAGGGAACTTTGTAGACACAAGTGGAATTCTTGGGTGAGTTGCGTTGAATGACAAAGACCTCTAACTGTTCTCCGACTTTGCAGAGGGGCAGATTTGGCCCACAGCGGACTTAAAATGGCCACTTTCAGACGCAGAAAAACAAGAAATCCTCACTCATGCGTTTCTGGGTGATCAATATGCTAACTCGGGGAATGCTAAAATGGCGGCGTGCGCTTGACAAAGATGGATAGATTTGCAGCGTCCGTGAAATGTCAGTGATTCAGTGGAGGATGTCATGGAGGATCGCTCGTGTGATAAGCCTCTCTCTCCTCTTTTTCGCTCTCCTCCCGTTCCGTCTCCTCTCTCCCCCTCTTTTTTTTCTCTTTCTCTGTCTCTTCACTCGCTCTCTCCATTTTTCTCTGTCCTCTTCACTATTTTACTCCTCTTTATTTGGCCCGTTTTTTGCCCTTCTTTCCTCTTTATCTCCTTCTTTTGGTGCCTCTTTCCTCCCTTTCTCCCTCTACTTCTGTCTCTCCTCTCTTTTACTCCTTTTTTTACTGTCTCTCTTCTCCTTTTTTGTCTTTTCTGTTTATCTCCCCTCTCTTCTTCATTTTTTCTCCTCTCTCTCCACCATCTCACATCTAGTTCTTCCTTTTCTCTCCTCACATTCTCTCTCTCCTCTTTTTCTCACGTCAATTCTTTCTGTCCATGTCTTTCCTTCTTTCTGTCGTCTCTCTCGTCTTTTTCTTTTTTCAGTCTCTCCTCTGCTTTTTCTCTCTTCTCTCCACTATTTTGCTCTCTTCTTTCAGTTTCTATCCTCTTTTACTCTCTCTCTTCGCTAGCTCTCCCCCTCTCTTTCTTATCTCATCTCTCTCTCTCCTCCTCCTGCTCTTTCCTCCCTCCTCTCCCTCTCTTTTTGACAGCGCAGACGGATGACAGCGACCACCACGGCTGCTCCGCTGGGACCAGGTACCAAAAAAAAAAAGAAAAAACACAATTAAAAAATGGATGAGTTGCAATCTGCGCGAAAAGTCAATGCGCAGAGACTGGGCTGGTTAGAGACGGACAGACAGGGAGATCACATCTGTCATTTAAACCGAGCTTTGTCACCATGTGTTTGATAAGGCTGCTCCAAAGAGCCGATTTTACAACACAACACAAATATTTATTTGAACAGAACCTACCAGATCATATTTTAGCTCCTTAAATGTGCATTGTGTAACTTTTTCTGCTTGTTTCTATGGATCTGTCATAGCTCTGCCTTGAATGTTCCACAGTAAGCCATTAAACTGCAAAAATATCTGGAAAAAAACATACTTTCTGTACCGAATAAAATTACTTGTAAGATTTATTAGAAAAAATATTCCAGTCAATTTTAAGTCAATTTTACTGCTGTAATATCAGGTGCAATTTACTTGTCAGTATTAAGTAAAATGTTCTTACCACCACGATTAACTGTCATGAATTTACTGAGTAGTTGTTACGGAATTTGTTTTAAGGTAAAAGTCATATTTTTGTTGATACATTGATTAAAATATGTCAAATAGTGTCATAAATAATTGCATTGCTGTGATGAAATGATCAAGTGAATATTATATGTCGAGTATTTACTGATGTATAATAAATTGTCACTTTTTATGCAGCGCTTTTCCACTTTCAAAGCTCTTTACAACAAGGAACCACTCACCCGTTCACACACACACACACTCATCCACCAACCTTTTTTTTAACCTTCGATCAGTGGACAAATGCTCTACCAACTGAGCTACTGACACCCCAGCTCCGAAAAAGTAGCTTATAATAATTATTATTTTTTTAGCGTGACTGTGAGCGGAGTTGTCCCTCCACAGATCTGACCTGTAACTTGGTCCGGTTTGGTCTCCATGAAGACAGAAAGGCTTAATACCATATTGTGACACATTCCAGGCACAGCAATAACATCTTCATAGAGAAAAACATCTGACAATTCCTCCACCAGAAAAGTTGCACCTAAGGCCTTAAAAACATGAAAAATAGTTTAGTACATTTTCTTTCATATATTTCCTATAACCTTCCTATATAATCAGTATATTAAAACTGAACCCTGAAATCAACAAATTGCATTATGGGTAAAATGTTAAAAACGCTGTACCTGAAAAACAGAATAAGCTCATTTAAAACAGTTTGGTTCAAAGTTATTCCTCACTTGTGCATTTTTAGCATCCAAATTACTCGCCGGAATAAGTTTTTACGCATTTTTTACAACTTTCAGAAATCAGAGTGGAGTTATCTCACGACGGTAATGCTAACAACAACAACTAGCATGCTAATGGGACACTTCCTGATTATCAATAATGAAAATTCTTTATAATTAGATGCACGGCTGACTTTATTTTGACCTCAAGAGCTGCTTATACAACATATCTGTACCGGGGCAAGACTAAATTGGCTCAAATACATAGAAAAACATAGGAGCTAACATGAATCTGACAGAACAGTATATCTGCTCAGTGTTTTGTGTTTGATGGGCTGCTCTGAGTCCACACAGACCGTAATAAATCCAGACTGACACTCACCTCCTGTAGACCCTCCCTCCTCCAGACTCACTGATAAAGCACCGGAGCTCTGCCATATTCTACATAATGTGATGACCACAGGGACCCTGCCGTAAGAGGACCATAAAGGGATGAATTTTATGGCTTTTTCCTGCAGAATAATTTGCGTTCATGTTCTACAATTTGATGATGTTATAATTTCAAATGGAGTGCAGGGGCCTATGTAACTCTACGGGAGGTATTTGAAAGAAATCTCCAAACTGAAAATCCATAAATGTTGAACTTTTCTGTTGTATGTTGTTAATGGCCCCGTAAACCTGCCATCTTAATCTCATGTCTTAAAGTCTTTTCAGCTGATAATATGCACATATTTGGGGTTGAAAATGGCACCACTTTCTGAAGTGATTGTGAAAAAAAATTGAAATGTGTGCAAATTTTTCTGACATGTGGATAGTCCAGATTACAGAGACATGTATGGAAGATAATGTGTTCCATTAGATATTTAATTTTAAAGATCGCTGTATTTCACACTTTGAATTTCTTTTTATTTTTATGCTGAATAATTTTTATGCTGAATTTTAGTTCATGAAATTTTAAGTTTTTCAAAATTCAAAATAAAAAAAAAATTAAATATTCAATACATATATTTTCAAGTATAAATTCAGAGTGGAAAATTTGCAGTGGAAAATTTTGACAGCAAAGATCCAAGATGCTAAGGCAGAAGTGATCGATGTGTGAGTGAGGAGGACAGAGGCTGTTTCCAATTGTTTGTTCAGATGCGTAGGTGGGGTTTACACTTAAGGTATTTCCTGCTTGTAAGATCAGATCAATATGGATTCCTTAGGGCTTGGGATCTTGGATCTTTGCATCAATTTTTCCACTGCGAATTTTACACTCTGAATTTTGACAGTTTAATTTTTTTAATATTGAATTTTACACTTGGAAATTTACACATATCATTTCAAAATAAAAGTCATTCAAACATGTTTTTTAAAAGTAAAAAAATTCAAAGCGACAAATTCAACAATATTTAAAATTCAAAATCTAATGGGAAAAAAATCATCTTCCATAGATATGAATCATAAACCAGGTCAATAAGTCTGTAATCTGAATTCTGACCTGTCCTAAAGCTCTATTCACTTTTTTTTTTTGGGAGTCTGTCACCTGCTTGTTTCTATGGATACATCATTGCTCTGCCTGGAATGTTCCACAGTGTGACATTAGACAGCTCTACTTTATATTTATTCAATTATAAGTGGGTTTATAGCTCAAAAATGCTAAGAAAAAAGGCATTCTGGCAATTACAAGTGGGTTTATAGCTCAAAAATGCTAAGAAAAACAGGCATTCTGAGTGTGAGCGGGGTCGCCTCTCCACAGATCTGACCTGTAGCTTCGTCTAGTTTGGTCTCCATGAAGATAGGAAGTTTTAATGCCATACTGTGAATTATTCCTTCCAAAGCATTTGACGGATCCTCCACCACAAAAGTTACACAATGCACCTTTTAACTACCAGAGTTGTACAATGTTGTAACGTCATGTGAACACAAACTACTGGAGCCTTTTTTCTTCCGTTTTCTGAAATGTCCATGTTTCCTTTTGCCCGAGGCTCTGCTCCCGAGAATCCTCCTCTCTATTTGTTCAGGATCAAAAGGTCCAAATGACAACAAGCAACAAGACGCGCTCTGCCTGTGTTCACGAGGCAACTGCACTGCACAAAAGGACGTATGCTGAACACACATTTGAAGCATAATGTGGCATAACGGAAACACTGATGGATAGAACAAAACTACAAAACTAAATTACAAGAAGACAAACTGCCATTATCAAATCAATCAAGTTTTATTGTCAGTGGAACTTCCGTGCTATGCTGCAACAGAAAACAACCGATAGCAGTAGCAGTGACATCGCATTGGGGGTGTTCTACATGTATCTCTATGACGGAATCTTCATCAGTTACCATGGTGACACAATGCACACATTAGCAAACAGTGCCAAAAAGTTTTAAGATCACCTGAAAACTCAAAATAGATTTAAACAACACATTTTCTGGAGATCAAAAGGAGCGTTCACGGTCCCGTTTAGGTTTTTGTCACTTTAAACAGGATTAAAGTTTATAATCGGATCCAACTCAGGAATGTGTGAATGGATGTGTTGTGCAGGTTGTGAGTGTGTATTAAATAATGTTCTTTTTATGTAATCGATACCTAGAGAAACACCATTTCATCTTGTCTGCAGTAAAGTTGTATGTTCAGCAATATGACTAAAGATTTGACTGATTTGATTTTTGACAATAAAAAGTAAGAGTGACTGACTGAAAAACTGTTGGCTAATGCTATAGACTTGTTTAACAGCACAAACCAGTTCACCTGTTGCAGTTCCAGCTAAATCAGTTGTGTATGTTCAGATTGTGTTAACATCAGCGGAACAATTTCCACTTTATTTGTAAATATTCATAATGTCTAGAAGCTTTCCGCCAGCATATTTGTACCTTCATCGGGTTCAAAATGTATCCTAAGTATAAAAATGTGTAACTGAAATAATGATTTGACTAGACAGCACATAATATAATCTTAAAGAGTCAAAACAACTCACATTAGAGTGAAACTGTATTGCAGCTGTTCCTTTTTTGCAGTGCACTGGCTTTGAGTGAGCAGAGGGAGCAGAGGTGGTTGATTCTTTCCTCATCACATTGTCAGAGTAGAGTCCTTTGGGTCGTTTGTGTGGTCAAAACAACACAACTACAAATACAAGTACAAGTACAAGTTCATGAGGGAAACAGCAAAGAGGAACTACAACCACCCTCTGTTTGCCCTGACCCCACTATGCACTCACGCCCCCCACTGGGCAGATCTGAAACATTTGCAGGCCTTTCTGTCGTCCACTTTTAAACCAGTTCACACATGGGCAGCTCGAAGAATCATAGCTCCATTTATGTTAGAGACTGTGTGGTTTTAATTTTGTAAAGCGTGTTGATCTGATTTATAGAGATGGGCCTATGGTGATGCAGCTCTAAAGTCAAACCCAGACACACACTCCTATTGGTCAGCCTCTGTCCTTCTGTGAGTGAGGGACGGGTGGATTTAACCAATTGCAGTGAAATGTGAGCTTTTAAAAGAAGATGATGACTTTACTGTTAAGATGGTATGAGCCCATATCTTGACGCACAAACTCATCTGAACACAGAAGCTAAGCAGAGCTGAGCCTGGTTAGTGTTTGGATGGAAATCGTTAGGGCAGAAGAAAAAGGGGGGCAGCAGTGGTTCAAACTGCTGCAGTGTCTTCCCTTAACAAAAAGTAGTATACTTAAAGTTCATTTTATTAAGCATGCTTTAGTATATCAAGTATACTACAGACCATGTACTGTTACTGTACTAGAAAGTATACTAATTTAATACTTTTTCAGACTAAACTAGAACATTTTATGTTTAAAAATATATAAGTATACTTTAAAGTTAATTTTAAGTATGCAAAAGTATACTTAAAGTATACAACAAGTATACTTATCTATATACTGCCATGTAAAGGGTAAAGTGTCAGATTTTATAGCACCTTTCCACCTTCAAGGCACTTTACAACAAGAAACCACTCACTCATTCACACACATTCATACATCAGTGTACACAGACACTGGGGGCGATGTGGGTTAAGTGTCCAAGGACACAACAATGACAGCATTCATCTGGGGAGCTAGAATCACACCACCAACCTGTCGGTCAGTGGCCACTCAAGCAATGATGTTATGTCGAGAGCAGGATTCGAACTACCAACCCTTAAATCAGTGGACAAAGTCGACCAACTGCCGCCCACTGAGCTACTGCTGAGCTACTGTAGCAGTTCTACACTTCGAGTCCCGTTCAGTTTCATATCTGCTTTAAGTATACTTTTATCAATTTGGATATTTTACTAGTTTACATGTTGTTATAGTTCAAGTTTGGTTGACATATTACTTGTAGCTTACTATTTATATACTATTTATAGATGTATAAAGTGTACTAAAGTATAAGTCTAAGTATTAGTATTAATGTACTTAATATTTGACTTTTGTTTATACGTTTCAGGATAAGCCCAGTATACTTCACTACACTAATCTTAAGGATATAAATGATATAGTTTATAAAAAGTCATCTCCAAGTGTACTTCCTCAGTTTGAATATAAAGTAAGTATACTCATAGTGCACTTGAGTAAACTTTTCTTGCTGAGGATTATGCAAAACACTTCAGTAATCTTGCATAGAGCAGTGTCGTGCCTGAGTGTTGGTGGTGGCTGGAGAGGTCAGCGGTACAAACTGAACGTGATCCAGAATACACAATACATCCTTTTCTAATACCAATTTCCCAGTACCTGTCTATATCAAAACAAATATGGAAAACAGGAAAAATACAGTATATATCTCGAGACTGAAAAAAAATCACATCTGCAGAAACAATGAGCAAAGCACTAAACTGTTTAAATCTGAAATGAGAGAAATTTGTTTCAAAATGATGGATGACCAATGAGCTCCTTCGTTTCACATGCGTTACTGAAATAAACAAATCTAACTACAATCCAAATCATTAAAGACTCATTAAAGGCAAGAAAAAATTAACATTTTATGGCATTTTATAGCCTAAACCCCACACCAATCTTGATGAATGCAAATTTTAACCTGGTTTGTCTCGACTTTGTCCTGTTTTCTACGATTCATACGTTTAAAAAAAGAATACTGTCATTTTCATTTTGCTGTGAGACTTATAACTTAAAATCCTAACATCTATGAGTGATGGTTGATGTGAAAAATGCGTGAAGCAGTGAAGTGGACGATTGTGATCTTGTAGCAGAATAACACCAGGCGCTGACAGGAGACAAAGCACCTCCACCCACTGCATTCTGGGTAACTAATCGCCCGGGTCAAAGTCTGTCCGTGTATTTATAATCCTGAGCAGCGTGAGAGATGGAGGCCAGATTGAGATGCATAACTTGTGGGTCCTTTTTTGAAAGCAGGGAGCCCACAGACACAAAAATGATGAAGAGCTTTGGCTGAGAGGTAAACTATTAATAGAGCGCTCCACCTGAAACTGTCACAGCACTGATCCAGCGAGCGAGGCCCGGCCCAGACAAGAGGAAGAGAGCTGCAGTATTATGGATTTGTCAGGGATGGAGGGGAAAGTCAATCAAAATCATGTTATTCTTCTTTTATATTTAAAGCCTTGGTACAAAAGCTTCTGTAAATGTAACGTAAGAGAAGCTTTATTTGTCCCAGAACGGGGGAATTCCAGAGCCGCAAAGCAAAGTTCGAAAACACCTTCAAAAAACTTAATGTAACTAAAACTTACAGATAGAGGATTGATTGGAAATATAAATATAAGCGAAAATGGCTCAAACGCGCATGAATCACTCCAAATACAGCTATATTTAACCTTTTAACTTTTCTGGTCTGAGGCGTGCCACTGGTTTACCTCCATGGAGATGATGTTGTTTTGTCTGTTGTTGTTTTGTCTGGAAAGCTCACTGTGGCATTAACCTTATCTATTTTAGAGTTTAGTTTTTATACACAAAACACCCTGGAAAAAATGCATTCTTTCTGCGCAGACTAAGCTCCTCACAGATCTGACCTGTCGCCTCGTGTTGTCGCTGTGAAAAACAAATAACATCTCCACAGAGACGAGCGGTTGGTGGAATCTACCAGAAAGGTTACATGGTACAGGATTCTTATAATGCCGTTACCTCCTCAAAAACCTAACTGGAGTTGTGTTTTTTGGGTGAATGAAACAAAACACAACTCCATGTTTGTTTGTGATGAAGAAACATTATAATATAGATGAGAAAACAGCGTAACGTGAGTCTTTTAATACCTGGCGTGTAACTTTTGAGCAGCAGTAAAGTTGTGTTTATTACATTGGACTGTTCAGATCAGACAGAGGCATT
>KN501901.1:52513-70422 GCA_000787155.1 Scartelaos histophorus | reverse complement strand
AATAATAATAATAATAATAATGCACATTTCCAAAGTGCTACACAGAAAAATTAGACAATAAAAGAGAGTAAAACATAAATAGAATCAATAAATAGAAAGTGTTAAAATACATAAAGCTAAAAACTGGTTGCCCTTTATTAACTTATCTATCCTGCAGTTATTCAATTACAGGTGTTCCATTCCATTGTTGCAGAAAACATGTTTCTAAAAGTTACATAGCGTACCTTTAATATTCAATACAAACACATTACAGTCCTTGCTAGGGCAGCGGATCTGATGCAATCCCAGATAGATTATGGAAGTGATTGAGTTCAACTTTCCCACACTCCCCTGCAAATACTTATTGTCCTTTTACCAGTATTAGTGTTGTTGTTGAGCTTTAGGTTATTGGCTCTTTATACCCTGTGTAATCTGCTGTATGTGGGCCACAGTGGCATGCTGGGTACTTGAGCTCCTCCCCAGGGCTCAGCGCAGAGGAGGAGGAGCAGGAGGAGGAAGAGGATAATACTCACAGAGAGACCATTACTCTAAAACATCTGGAATTAC
The DNA here is from genome assembly GCA_000787155.1 of Scartelaos histophorus. Classification (NCBI taxonomy): domain Eukaryota; kingdom Metazoa; phylum Chordata; class Actinopteri; order Gobiiformes; family Gobiidae; genus Scartelaos; species Scartelaos histophorus. Next base: position 69,876 of record KN501901.1, on the reverse strand, counting down.
AATCTGATGCTCTGGGATTGAGCCACTCCCATGGGTTCCTATAGTGAACGCTTGGGGACTGATGCATTTAGGCCATTTCACCCACTGACAAGCAGAAATACTGCAGTGTTGTGTTCATTCACAGTGGTTGCATCAATTGTATATCTCCCCTTTCCAAAAAATGAAGTATATTACAAACACAAAAGAACATAAAGAATATATTAAATTAAGATATTCATATATTTTTGCAATTCAGTTTAATGTGGATTTACAATTTCTAAGCAGGAACTAAACTTGAGATGACATAAAGATATAACTGGGGCACTATAAAAGTTTTCTAAAGTTTTTAATCTTTTATGATAGGATAATGTTTGATTTTCAGTCCAATCAGCTTGTTGAGAAGGAGAGTAGCGAATAATATTTAAAATTTAATTTATAATAAAATGTTTTTTTTCTTTACATTTCATTTACATTTTATGCTGTGTTTTAATATGATAGAAATGAGATTTGTCTAAAATGATGAAGCATACATTATATTAAATCCTGTGTGTTACCTGGTTCTCAATAGCTTTGCGGTTCTTGGGGTCGTGGACCACAGTCAGCTGCAGCTCGGCCATCTTCTTCATCTTGCTGTCCATGTCAATCTTCTGAAGCAGAGCCCGTACCTGACTCCTCAGCAGGCGCACTGTGTCCTCTTTACCCTGACGCTTGGCCAGAAGAGATGCGCTGGCCGAGTGGACTGCAGTCACCCAGTTCTCCAGGTCTGTCTGGTTAGAGGCCTGGGACCACAAAAACATTTAAATGATGCATATGAATGAATGTTCAAGGTGCAGTACAGAGGTATGAGCAACAGCCACCTGCTTGCCTCCATGAAGATGTTATTGCTTTGCTTGAAATGTTGCAGAGTATGTCAAATTAAATTGAAAATGTACATTTTTCTGTGAGCAGGGTCGCTTCTAGATCGACCTGTGATCTCCAGTACAAGGCCATACTGTGGAAGCAATAGTGTAGCCATGGGCAGAAATGCACTTTTTATGTTTTATAAAGATCTAAATCAATTTGAATTTTTTCTTGTTTTGATTAGTTGTTCTTTTCTCACTTGTAAACTAAGACACAGTTTCACCAGTGCAACTTTTTGAGACACAAGCTTACCATTATGTTAAATGCAGTTTTAGCCCTTGGGGGTCTCTTGTTATTGTCTATTTCTGCCATGTATCACAATCAGATGAGATGTAGGCCAAATTGTGACCGACTAATCAAAGAAAAACTGATTGATTCTGTACACACAATCTTTATACACTAAAAATATGCACTGTTAATCATCTGTTTCATAATAATCTGCATGATTCATTTGGCATGTTGGTTTATGAAATCAATAATGTTTCCTTGAGACCTAGAATGACTCAATACAAACAAATGCGTAAGCAGAAACACTCGGATGTAACCTTGGTACAGTGAATCTTTCTTTGCCTCTGGGCTTTTGTCAGCTCCATATGGCTCTGTTTTATTAGATGCAGGTCTAGACACTGTCACCTAGAGCAGTCTGGGAGGGTATATTCTTTAGCTCAGAGAAGGTGCTCAGCAGTAACCAGGGATGGGTATGAATTTTTAGCAGTATGTGGGTCAGTAGGCACAATGGGCAAATGCACAGTACTCTCCAGGTACTTGGCCTACACATCCACAATTTAAAATAGGTTCAAGTAAAATTTAAATTTGATATCCCACTACCAGGAGGACAGACAGTCAAGTTTGCTGTGACAGCTGTAATTTTAGTATAACCCTGGTGGTGACTCTGTCAAGTTAAAATTAAACAAATACATCAAAGGAAGAGGTTAAAGGGAAGAGGCGTTATGTACCTGGAAGAGATAAACGTCTCCATATGAATTGCTGAGGCAGAAGACGTTTTCTTTTTTGGGGTGTTCGGGGACAGCCTGGACAATACTGTCTTCTGCCAGAAGAGCATAGCGAGGAGACATGTCCTGCTCAGGGGAACCTTTACCATAGGTCTCATAGAAAAGCAATGTGCAGCCTGAAAACAACAAGGAACATTACATTTACAGATGTAAGTTAAGTATTCTACTGGGCTACAGAATATCTAAATAACAATAAAATAACAGAGATAATAGAATAATAATAGATAATAGATAATAAAATAATAGAGATAAATATATTTATCTCTACAAAGAAAGCTCTTTATTGCTACTTCTATCAAATATCACTGCTTACCATGTGTATGTGTCATACACTTCTGCTAATAATGTGCAGTATTGTGTGTGTGAGTCATTGGTACAATTCCCTGAAGTGACTTTACCTGTTTATTCTGTTCATATTCTGCACTGTACATGACTAGTCAAAGTTACTTATTGTACATAAAAGCATTGTACCCCTGTATTAGGGTGGAAGTGGCTCGGTGGAAAGACTATGTTCCCGCAAACTCAAAGTTGTTTTTTTGTCTTTTAAACATTTACATTGTGCTTATTTAGCTCATTTCTTGATTAGCCATCACATGTCAAACTTGGAACACAAAAATCCACTCCAGAATGCAGAATTACCTTATTAATCAGTATAATCCACTTAAATCCCCTATAAAATTCAACTCAGCACATTGTTTCGCTCATTAAGAATGCACAGTGGGATAATAACTCTGACCTTTTAGAGTGACCCAGTACTGCTTCCACTTGCGGCGTGTGACCAGCTCCAGCTTCCTGTCTTTGTGCAGCGTGACAAGGGGTTTGAAGGAGAGCCAGCCCGCCCTCCTCACCATGCCCTGTTCCTTTTCAAACAGGAGGTCCAGTTGCTCCAGTGACCCCTCGGCTGACTCACTATCACTGTCCCCCTCCTCGGTGCCCGTAGACGGGTCTGGTCGCTCCATTGCCCCCGGTCCCGTTCCAGTCTCCAGCTCACGCATAAAGTTCTCGTAGATGTTCTGGCGCAGGGCATCGTTGGTGTTTTGGTGGATTGCTCCTGAAGACTGGGCTCTAGATGATCCAGAGAACCACAAGAGACTGGAAACCTGGGAGGGGGAGGTGTCAGTGGTGAGGCCGTCTATGCCACTGTCAAAGGCATCGCTGGGATTGAATCTGCCAGAATCCTGCAAAATAGACAGTCATTTTAAAGTTAGAAATAAAATACATTTGCTGATACAGATATGAGGCGACAAAAGCATCTAGTGTCTTAAATATGCATTGTGTAACTTTTCTGCTGGAGTGTCCATCTCCTGCTTGTTTCTGTAGATATGTCAATGCTCTGCCAGGAATGTTCCACAGTATAACATCAAATAGCTCTACCTTATTTATTCAATTTGAGAGTTTTATAGCTCAAAATACCTAGAAAAACAGGGATTCTGACTGTGAGTGGGGTTGCCTCTCCACAGATCTGACCTGAAACATGCTCTGGTTTGGTCTCCATGAAGAAAAAGGTTTAATACCATACAGTGAAACATTCCAGACAAAGCAATAGCATCTCCATGGAGAAAAGTATTTGACGGACCCTCCACCAGAAAAGTTACACTATGCACTTTAAATATAAATAAATTAATAAATATTTAAATTAAACACAAATGATAGAAGACCCAGTATAATTTTCTTTCATATATATTTCTGTGAACCACTTTTGATTCTAACCTCTACAGAACTGGATGTCTTGAAACTGCTTTGATCAAATCGTCTATCCATCAGAGTTTGAGTTGGTCATAATTAAAATACTGGTGTATTTTGCAGTTTTTAGCCGGAGAAACCAATGTTCTCCCTATAAACTTTCAATTAGACCTTAGGTAGTGCAAAAAATTAGCGTAGACATTTCCAAAGAAACGAGTCAGAGCTACTTCAAAGTCAGCATTACCGGCTCTAAATCTTCAGCCGAGGCTCAGAAAGTGGGACAAATTTCCTGCAATGGCACCTGGGAGCTTGGACCCCTCCAGGCTCAGACAATTTCCAGCTCTGTTATGGCTTGCCTATTCCCCAAATGAACACTTGATGGAAGTGAGCTCTTTCATGCCTAATGACTAGTCAACCAACACTTGACTAGATTGCAGCATCGATTTTGCCCCTAGCAACCAAGTGGAGTGCTCTCAGCACTGGTGCTCTAGAACCTCATTGTCATCATATTTTTGCACACTTTAAACATTCTTATTTAACAGGACATAATTTGTCTGCTTTGAATTTCCAAGTGTAGTTCTTGTTAATGATTGGAATATGGTAGAAAAGTTTATTTCAGTACTTAATTTTAAGCATCAGTCCATCTCCAAGTGCATTTCTTCTATTGTGAACTCTGCTACTACATTGATCACCAGGTTTTTTCCACTTAAGCCCAATAGTTGCTTTTGTTTTATCCACATGCCAAATAATGTGAACAAATGAAATTGATACCTTGATAATGTACAGCAGGGGACTGGCTTAAAGTCTATTAATTAATGATCAGGACAGGACAAAGCCACTCATTTTTATTGCATCACAATACTGTATATCTATAATAAAATAACATTTCATTTCAACATCTTATTAGATATTTTTATAATAAATGTAATAAGAGTTCTATATTTAGCTACCACACAGACCGCCAATGAACCCTTTGAACCACAATTTAACTTTTTAACAATTTCATACATAAACAACATGTCGTGAACACTGGGTGTGCCGTTTTTGACATTTCCCTCTTTTCTCTTAGACTCAGTGTACACAGTCCCCAGCTGCTTCTCATTACAGACAGGTCCCTGGTCTTTGGCGCAGAGATCTCGGAGTGACCTTTAAACCACAACAGGGCGCTGCAGTGGAGGGGCAGCTCGGCGAGACTTAAGCCAGGAGTCTGGTTTAGCTTTTGCTGAAAGGAGCTACTGTGACGGAGGAGACTGGGCACTCAGCAAAAGTGCTCCCAGAAGAACTATGTAAATGCAGCAGGAACTTACAGCAGCAACTAGGAGCAGACAGACCGTATAATGTCAATCACAGTTTCCTGATTCTATACATGAATACTTCAACAACCTGACTCTCGCTGCAATTATGGAACTTTTAATCATATCATATTACATTTTATGAAGTCTACATTTACTGTCACCTTTACTAATATATTTGTATTTGGATAACCATTTTCATTCTAAAACTGTATTTATAACACAGTTTTCCTCTACATTAACTATTACAATTACTGTGTCTGGAGTGGGCAACTCTGGTGAAATGTCTTACTTAAGGAACACTAACATTCCCAACTTAAGAATTGTGCTTGTTTAAATCAGTAATCTAAAGTTAACAAGTTTACTTTTTACCATTAAGCAGCAGAACACTATTATCCCCCAGTGGGTGCAGACCATTCTGCTAAGCCCTCATGTATGGCCATAGATTAGCGTAGCGCTCCAGTGATCTGTGAGATTTAGTGGTGGACATTACTGATCTTAGTGAAAGCCATGTCACACTTAAAATGAAGACTATCACAGCCTAGACATTCATCAGGCAAATGACAGGGTCAAGTTAGGACATCCTCTCTATTTCATTGCTTTACATGTCGTTTAGATGCAAGGACAGAGCTACAAATGTCTATGAAGACCACAATGCTGGCCTTTAGTTTCTTACTGGACACAGCTGGCTGAGCAGCAATCCTTCTAAGCAGATTAACTCTCAAAAAACTGTGGGGCCAACCAGTAAATCTTTGCTAAACAAAAGCCAGCAAACTGTAATGTCATTCATTAACATGGAAAGGGGATAGGGTTAAATCTGTGTTTCTGTTTAGTTTCATTCCAACTAAATCTCTGAAAAGCTTACAGATATTCCCCAAACACTCTTCGTAAGTTTTTATAGAAAAGCAAACTTAATGAATCAGCCAATTGTTTCAAGGCTGTAAATACAGACATGGGTTCAGCCACAGTTTACAAATGTTCTCCATCAAGTTAAATATTCTTCATATTTTGTACCATTTTGATTGTTAAATTCTTAAAAGCATTTCTAACTGACACACACCAGCTAAAATAAATTGTGTGATACCTATTAATTTTGTGCTGTCCCACTGTTTCCAAACTTAGATGTTTTATAGACTTAAAACTATACAATGTCCCAGTTTCAGTCTATCCTGTTTTACAGACCCTTACGCAAGTGACTTCTTGAGAACATATGATGCAAACATGACACAAAAGGGTGTATGGCTTTCATATAAACACATATATGGATTGCAACACTATTCTACAGAAAAGTATAAATTGACAACCTGACACATCACAGTAAGTATGGGGAGGATTCAGCACAACACCAAAGTAACCTAATCATCACAAAAAGTACATACCAAGGATGTTTGATTATTGCATAAACTCTGTAGGAAATAAGTGATATAAATTCTAAGTCCATTGTAAACATCATGTTGTGAAATCTTACCTGGGACTTTCTTTTCTTGCGACTAAGGCTGCCTGTCCAGTCACTAAACCGTCTGATTCGATTCTTGATGGAGTCCTTCTTGTAGAAGCCAAACTCTTGACTGTTCAGCTCCTGGGGGAGTTGCCTCTCCTGCTCCATCCCTTCACTTAAGGTATGAGCTTTGGGTCTACGACAAGGCAAAGTATATGAGGAGTACTGCTTGGATTCAGTGCTCTCTTCCTCTAAAGGCGCATCTACCACTGACGCAAATGATGCTCGCTGCGTTTTCAAGCCCATTAGGGGGCGCTCTAACTGTGAGGTCAAGTCTCTAGCTGTAGGAAATGTAACTGCAATTGTAGGTTCCCGGTAGAGATCAGAGATGGTCATAGGAGGTTGCTCCATGAAGGAGTCTACTTGGTGGATAGGGGAGTTGTCTAATGTCCTGTCAGGCTGACAAGGCTGCTCTGCTTCACACAGTTCTGTGGCTGGCCCCCACGGAGAGTCATACCAGGAGCCATCAGAGCTAAGAGAACTGCCTTTGCTAGTCCTGGCAGTGGAGGAGGTAGATGCAGGAGGTGGACCATTACGAATCATATTGGGGTCTGCAGAACTGGGAGTTGAAGGTGGTTCCAAATTAGGAGAAAACTTAAGGAGTTGTACTGGACCATTTGCACCATCCAAGACAAGTGGGTTCCCTGAGGTGTTGGTAAACTCCACCCTGAGACTTCCATCCTTCTTGATGACTACCCGAGGACTGCTCTGGTCCTCCTGCCCATCAATTTCTTCCCCGTTTAAGGCACTTCCAGTGATCTCAGCCCCATATGGATTGTCGTCATAATCGTCAGAGAGATGCCGTTTCCTTATCCCGCATGCAGATGGGCGTTGCCAGCTAGGGCTCCCCCTCTTGGTGACATAGTCGTAGTGACGGGTGGAATAAGGCTGGCGGTTTTTAGGGGGGGACAGGCAACCGCGACCAACACAGCGTGCTTTGTATCCAGAGCCCACCGGAGCGCTCTTCCACCACGAGTGAGGAGAGAGGGCGTCATCTTTGGACAGGCGCGGTTTCAGGGAGGGAGGCTTGTGCTTTCCAGGGAAGACAGTGCCCTTAGGACCCTGGATGCTGTACTGACTCTCAGAGTTGCCCATGACTTCCTAGAAAATTAAAATACTTATTACCGTGAGAACAACTAGAAATGTAGACAAAATTAAGTAATGATAGATGACATTGAATGAACATAATCTCAATAAACAACAAAGTTTTAGATCTTCAATTACGCCAAATTGACTATTATTGACTATTATGAGCTTTGAGGCGTGCTTTAGTGTTGTTACCTCCTATAAACATACCTAGAGTTGTGTTTTGTTTCACATACACAGGTTTGATTAGCCCTTTTTTCTTATTCTGTCTATAATATCTAAAGCTCAAAATCCTCTGTTCCACCTTGTGATGTCATGAAACTGTAATTTTCAAGACAGCTGGAGTGGAGCACTTTCCGCATTACCAAATGACATCACAAAGTGGAACAGAGTGTTTTCTTTGGAGAGAAGAACTAAGCCTAAATATGCAGGGTTTGTGCCTTAAAGATGTGTATATTAAAAAACATTGCTCATAATTATTAAACTTGATTTCAATTTGATGGCACAAAATTTCATGATTTACTACTATAAACAGATGATCTAGAGATACGTTCATGTTATCAAGTTGTTGCCAATATATAAGCCTAGGTACCAATCTGGAAAATACATCTCTTCACACATATGGCAGTAAAATGAATGATACGGTATGACATAATGCCAGCTCATCGGGAGTATAAAATTAACCCATTACTCATAAAGCATTACAAACCACCATTAACTTTACTGTTCCTCTTTCCGAACAGCAGTAGGTCCACATCTTCCTTATGTCTCTAAAATAGCTAAAACATAAATTGTTCCGCAGCAGCTGGTCATTATACTGTGAGCGCTATTCCATCACGAATTTAGTACTTTCTCTCTTATTTCTTTCTCCAGCTAAGCCAAGTGACATGAGCTGGCTTCATGTTATGCTTGTTATGTGTGACAAAGCTCAGGACAATGCAAAATCACTTCCAGGCAGCGGACAACACACACTGGATTAGCAACAGGGATCCATGACCAGTGCACAAAAACTGACAGTGAGAAGGATAGAGAGAGAACAGCTGCCTGGAGTGAAGGAGCTCTGTACTACTGTGTGGGCTGGCATTACGCAACACTTCTATAGAATTCATGCAACAATTTATGGATTATAGCCCTCTGCGGATTATAGAGGTTTGATTAAGATCATAATATGCAATAAGTAGTTTAAGACCATGTTGCAAAAGTTTAATTTTAAATGGTCCTGGTCAATCATAGGACTAATGTCCAAAATAACATTAAAATGATTTGTATCAATATTTGTTCTGACTTTTTAAATCTTTCCAAAACTCTGCAGAACAACTGATTTAAGGCTATACTGATTAACTTAAATTGAAGTCTATAGTTTCTTTGTGCTCATGGGTTCCAGCTTCCATTAACATTTTTAGGAATTATCCCCCCATTTAAATTATATTACATTTTGAATTACTACATCGCTATGGCCACAGTCCTAGTTTTTCATCATTGTGAAACCTATAAATATTGCATTTATCTTTAAGTTGCATCATTTTCTATGTATGTTTATGTTGCATCATTTTCTGTCATTGGCACAGGACAAATAGTGTCCAATCAGTGGCCATTTTTACATAGTAGATGTGATTTGGTTCTCATAAACTCCTAAAGAGCAACGTTTTACAGAAAATAAACTGATGCTATGCTAACAATCACTAAACCTACCAATGTTTTAAAGGAGGTGTTAGGTCACAAATTCCAAATCCTGTGTAATCCCTTCTCTTACTCACCTCTGTGGCCTCTTCACAACTCAGCTCCTACGTGGACGCCTCTTCTCTCCACCTCATCGCACAAAATAGTCCTCAGTTGTCCAGCTCATCTGAAACACAGAAGAGGGAGATCCCATGTGAGCGCTGCGTCCTCACCTCAGCTCTGTAATTCTCCACCTGTAATCACCTCCGAGTTTGATGACAGGTGTGCCACTGCAAGAGCACATCTAATCCACACCATTTACCAAAACACAGTGTATGGCAAGTGCACATTACCGGCTACTGGCAGACCCAAACATCCATTGAGAGTTTTATACAATGGCCTAAATGTTCTCAAGATTTCAGGGCAAACTAGGGCGTTACAACAGCCTCTCCATTATAGAAAAGCCCTGTACAGTATACTGGTACCGCCCTTGTGCAACGTTTCCAACTGCCCTCCTTGAATCATCTCTCCCAACCAAACATTAGTTGCATTTTTCCACCTCTACCACAGCACATGACGTATGGTCTTTTGATCGAAACTAGCGACCGTTATTCTTAGCGCCGCCTTGCTGCTTACTTCACATATGTTTATTTTTAAACTTTGGAAATACTAGCTCTCTCTTTTTTTTTACTTTACAAATTCATCTGGTGTGCAGGATCCAAAACCAGGACTGGCCCCTTCAGCAGAGAGAGGACATCTGTGTTGAACATAACCTACTTACATGCATGTTACTGACACTGTCCAGGAAGTATTTCAAATAGTGTGCTATTAGCATGGCGGCGCATGTACAGTACGGGTGAGGTTACAGTGTAAACAGCCGTCCGTTAAAAGCCCTAACCTTTTGGGATTAAGTGATCGGCGGCATTAAGTGTTTATCTCCGTAGCTTGGATGCACCTCGCCTCTGAAGTGAGATTAAACAGTACTTGCTGACTAAATGGTTCATAGAAAAGGAATCCAATGCATCAAAGAGGGAATAGTGAAACAAACTGTGTTAAAGGTGAAATGTCCACACTGTAACTTTTTTGGGGGACGATGTGCTACCAGGTTGTTTCCACGGAGATGTTATTGCATTATTGCATTGAATATGAATGTCTCACAGTATGGCATTAAACGTATTCATCAGCAAGTCAGATCTGTAGAGATGCACCCCCTAGTGCATTATTTTAAGGTCTTTTTGAGCACTAAAAACATCTGTCATTGAATAAGTGAGTAAGATTTTTAATGCCATACTGTGGAACCAAAATCTCCATGGAGACAAGAAGGTGGTGGATCATCCAATAGAAATGTTACATAGTGTACCTTTAAAGAGCCAAGATGAGATGGTTCAGAAAAATCTAGACTCAAGAGTTGACGGGAAGCAATATATTTGTGTCAATCCCAATTCCAGATAAATACATTACATTATGAAGAGCATAACAGAACCTATGCCAACGTGACTCTGTGCATGCTAGGCAGCAGGTGTTTTGCTAGGATGACCCCAGAAGAACATCTTAGATTGTCGGTGAATGTGCCAGTGCTTTTGTGAATTTAGGGTTGATGTGTCTCAGTCTAATTTTACTACCTAACATGAAGAGTGGAATAAGGTTTATGAATGAATGTTAAAATGTGAGTGTGTAAATCTATCATGGAAACTTGCAGGCAGGCCTGGTAATGAACTGTGTTGATGACCTGAACACGAGGATGAGAAACATAACTCGGAGTACTTTTATGCATGATATTCTTTCAATTTTAGGTTAGCACTCAAATATAATAATTTCACAAGATAACAAAGCTCTTCTTGAAGGAATCTCCAGGAAAGCAGCTGCACACAACACAAGAATCGGCATAAAGCACTCTGTCGAAGTTGTCACACTGACTTCTTTCTTTTAGCACTACTACTGGCACTTCTGTCTCCAAAGTTGATTCAAAATATGAAAGGCTTAGAGGGAAACACACAAACCTCCAAGCACACACAAACACACACATTTGCCGTCTGCTGCCAGTTGAAATGCTGCATTGACTGAAGCGATTTGGGCGCAACAACAAAACAAGTCTTCCTTTAAGCCGTGGCATCAGACCTCCCCTCCCTCTTCCTTTTTCTTGTCCAAAATGGCTTCCTACAGGCCATCTGCTCCCAGGCCAAAGGACCACAGGCACCCTGGCCTTCCTCTGTACGCCCCCATGACCTGGCATTCTTCTCAGGACACCCTCGAGGTCACGCCCATGGAAAGCTCAATGTTTAGTCTAGATCTAGGCATGTCTTTAAAAAGTCTGGTAGAGGACAACTTCAAGGAACGGACCACACCTTGATGCTATAAATACAGGTAGCACAGTGTTCACAATGACTAACAGACGAAGCTGGTTTTGGAAAAGGAAAGCAACAAAACAACAACAAACAAAGTCATGTCCACTTTAAACTAGCTAAGAATACTGCAACTACACTTATCGTATGAAAAGATTCAACTGTTTTAAGCAGGTGAGAATATCCAGTTACCATTTAACATACAGCAGGTAGGACAGTGGGAGGAAGACAAAGTACATAGCCTGGGGTCAACAAGGCAATAGAAGGAGGTCTTAACGGTTTTATCATGCACCATCACTGTGTTTATGACAACATTTGCAATCACAATTTCACAGAGAATTCTTTATTTTTGAAGAACATTCCAAGTTACTAACAAATTTTGAAGTGTTATAAATTGTTGAAGTAAACATAGATGTTAAAACCAAACCATAAAGCAGAATCATCCCTCAAAAAGTAAAGAGCTGCAATAAATACATAACAGAATGCAACACTGAAGTAGTTTTTGCGTCCATGAGTCATAGAAGTTTATAATTCAACCTTATACAGCTCAAATCTAATTGTAGTACTGAAAAATAACCTAATTACCCAAAAATAACACTTTCTCACAAGAACTAAAAAAAAGTACCCACAATAAATATTAACACACTATAGATTATATATTAGCAGAAATTGAGAAATAGAAAATGTTTTTTAAAACTCTCCTTATTTTATGTTTATGATATTGCCAATGTACATTCCTGGTTTGTGAACTCTATTGAGTATTTACTGACAATCAAAATACAACTTTTTACTGATTCAATAAAAATTGCTCCATATCGTTTAATTAGACAATTTTTTAAAATTGCTTTAATTATTATTACAAATTACTGCAAGAGAATTCTCATTTCAAAACCAGCAATAAATTTGAATAGTATCACAATAACTCTTCTAGCTCAGGCTGTGACATTTCGTTTGTGACACAATTGGCCGTTATGAATCAACAAGTGACAAATGAGTAGGTCAAATAATCAAATGCGCATGAAGTGCCTCGAAGGTTTGCACTTAGCGAGTTATTGTGTTATAAGAGGGAAGTATGAGCTCATTTGTTATTTGTAGGGGCTGTTAACACACAAGCACACACACACAAGCACACAAGCAAGCCACCTTCCTCCCGTTAAATCACTGCCTATGGGATTGCTCTCTTATCACTTTCCTTTGGCACGGTGACAATAAGACTCTTAAAGGGACAGCACAGTTTAAATTTATTCAAAATAATGCATAAGCCACAAGGGCAATTACACTGGTTATTTAAGTCAAGCAAAACAATATTGTTGGAGCCATGGATGGTCAGGGTCTATCTCCCACCAAGTTTTGTCATATGAACCAGATTTACAGTGACCCGGGGTTGTTTGCTTATGAGCTGAACTGCATCTATGAATCACAGTGAAAACCCGTAATATAGTGTGGCAGATCAAGAAGAAGCCACCGCACATCCATCAAAGTGCTTGTTAAGTGTCTTTTGGACTTTTTCATTATATATTCTCAAAGCTCCGCGCCTGGCTTTGGACCAAAAATGGCATCGCAAGCAGTACTGAAAGATTTAAACACAAATGTCATGGCCATTCCTTACTGGTGCCAAGAAAATTAAAGTATTTTCAACTAATTTTAGACTGCACTCACAATTTATGGTAGAACTGTTAAGATCATTTTAATCATTGCAAATTTTACTGAATGGTTCTTCTTGCAACTTCTGGGTAAAAATATTGTTTTATATATATATATGTTTTAAATCCACACACAAGCAAAACTCTTTTGCTTAACTTTACTCTATTATACTATACTATTATATAATAAAATTCCCTTTAAAAATCTAATGTTGTCTTCTGTCTTCTATTAAGATTCACAAATCATTCAACCTATCAATTCCTGTATCTGTATTTGTCCATAACAATACATTATGCATCTAAGTGCTTCCAAGGATGAATGGCAACTTTGTTTACCAGACTTCACAGCGTACATCAATACAGTCTAAGGCTAAGAAGTCCATGCAACATGCTAGCAACTTAGCAACACCTGTCAATAGCCTTCACAATGAATCCTTTATATTCAAGTTGCCAGCTAGGCCAGTAAACAATAGTAAACAAAGCAATTCTCTATAACATCCCTTACCTCTGTGGCCTGGGCTTTAATCTCCACACTCTTTGTAGAACTACAGATGTCAAAAAGTAGACTCGCTCGGTGTAGGTTTTGCCTGAGTGAAGTCTTAAAGCAACACGCACACTCTGAACTGACTCATGCACACACCCCAGACACTTTTGGAAGACACGTGGAAACTCCCTCCAGGCTTTGTGAGTAGACTGACGAATCACAGCCCTCCCAGGGTAACCCACGGCAACAGGGAGGAAAACGCTCTCAACAGAAGACAGTGGAGATGCTTAGTGTGTTTGGAGTTGTTTTTCCGACTGCTGACTTTTCCGAGGATGCAGGCGCAAGTTTTCCGTAGAAGTTGCAGGGAGTTTGAGAAAGTGCAAAGCTGGCTGTAAGGGACGTGGCTACAGAGGGAATGACTGGAGCCCTTGTCTGACCCTAAATACCACAATGACCCCAAGAGGAGGCCAGGGAGGTAGCAGCACAAGGGGCATGTATGTGAGATGGAATGGGTGGAGCGATGACTAAGTGTATGCCAAAGAATAAGGAAAAAGTTATAAATTATAGAAGGGAAATGAAGTTAACAACAAGGCTGGATGTTTTTAAGTCTGGAAAGTAAAAGTGTTTTGAGTAGCAGAAGTGTTTTGGGTGACTAAGCCTTATTCCAGAGGCAGAAGACTGCTGTCGTCTCTTAAACACATGCATGCATTCATTTGTCTACACGTCGCATAACTGTGGTCGCCAACTCAAACTGGACCCATTCACAAAGCCACAGCACAACTCCACGCTGCACTGACGAGGAGGAATGTTACTAAATACAGACGCTTTGTTCATTTACGATGCTTGTTTAGCTGAACTTTATTCGATTTTGCATGATTTGGGCAATAAAAGTGTAGACCTCATCAAAGCCAGTATCATTGCATTAATTTAAAGACCAAATCCCAGCTTAAAAAATGGTGTAATACTGAAGAATCATTTGTGGAGTTTCTATAAGCACTTTTATTTGGTGTCACAATTTTCATAGTAAGGAAAAGGCTATGTATTTGATGGTTATTTCAATACTACAATGTTTTGTTTTTTCTCAATGTAAAATAATAGTTTCTTCAATATTGCCATGTGGCTTTATACTAATACTGGACAAAAAGACCATTCCTAAACTATTCTGGGAAACCCAAATTCTGTCTTATCCAGGTATACTTATTTAGTGTAATTTCGCTGTCTAACAACATCTTCCAACTAGCTTTTAATCAATCAGAAAAATGCATTATTCCAAAAATACTCTTGGTTTTAAATACAAGCTAAGTAGACAATAAGTATGTGATCGGAAAACTGAAGCATGCCTGCTCCTTGGACCTCTCTTTTAGACTTTTTTTAATACCATTTGTGTGATGGAACTTGTCACATCACGGGTACAAAATGGAAAACATGACACCTACCATTCCTATACCCCCCATCTCCACAAATGTGTTCCTGAAAGCGCTTTCTCAATGTCACGGCCCTATGAGCAGCTGTGGAATAGTCCTCCATCAACCTCCTGCTTGACATTGGGCGCGTCAGCACCGAAGACACAATATTAGGGCTCAACAACATTGTTAACAGCACAATGGTCCCTGCGGACAAGTCTGGGCCGCTCTCAAAGCCCTTTGTTAGGCCTTGGATGGCGCTAGCTAAAAGGTTAGTTAACAACACGCAGGGAAGAAAGGCGAAAGAGGCACTAAGAAAGAAAGAAAGCTATAGGGAGCTAAGGAGTCTGCACTACTGCATATTCATACGTAGAGCAGGTGCTGCAGCTAATGCTAGTCGCCAAACAATCTGACCCTTCATTTAGGATCAATTAAGAACCAAATTGGATTTCATGCACCCAGAAAATCCTACACTATTATGAATAGATTTTTCCTTATCACATAGAAGCAATATGATGATAAAAATAAAAATATCAGAATATTACTTGAAGAGGAATAGGAGAGAGGAGACTATTTGTTGCATAGTGAGGAATAGGAGAGAGGGGACTATTTGTTGCATAGTGAGTCATATACGGAAATATTATATGGAAAAAATTCACACAAAACACATTTATCCTTTTACTGACCTCTTGTGGATGGAACTAGTACAGTCACTCATAAATCTTATAGATTACAAATTAGAAAGAATAACAGCACCACACCCATAGCTACAGTAAAGTCCATCTGAAATCACTGCCATCCCAAAGAATGTGCTGAAGTGGTGGTGCAACGAAGTGAGGGTTTATCTGCAGATTTGCCTCGGGCTCAGTCTTTAACACAGTGTTGATACAAAGCTCTCAGATGACCTGATGGCCTTTCTGTAACACACAGCTACAAAGGCTCCCAGACAAAGCCAGCATCTGTCACACACATGCACACTCAACAGGTTAACAGCATACCTGGATTAACTAACATACAATACAATGTAGGGGTTGTTTTAACGCCTTGAGTCTGAATGATTGTTTACTGTCTTAAGGATTTAATTAAAGCCATCTGCTTCATTTGCACCAAAATAGCATATTGTCCAATGAACCAGAGATTGATTCTATCATTATTGTCATTTTGCTCAGCATAGTAAATAATTGTCATAAAACAATGACTAATGCTCTTTTGGCATGCTATTTATACTGCTGGACATGCATTAATTTAGTAGGAAAATAATCACTTTGGTGTAGTTGTCTGTAGTTAACTGTTTCACCAGTTGTAATTCATGAATTCAATTCTAGCTTTATTTTAGCCTCAAAAAGGCCAATATAAAAAGTAAACATTAGATATTTAACATTCAGTGCACAGTCTTTGTGATTTTATCGCTTAGATTTAATTAAAATTAGTTGTTGTGCTTCAGAGCTCTTAATTTGTCTCAGCAAAGTTTCAGATGGATAACAAGAAAGGATAACAACTTTTTCATGCAAAAGATTTATAGCACCATTAGTTTAGACAGATTACAAAAGCTGTCCTTCTTGATAATAAATGTGACAAAGTGAAATTGACAAACGATGAGAAGAGAAAGCGCATGTACTTTTGTTGATTTTGTTGTGTGGAAAAGGATCATTAATGGTGTGATACTGCTGCACGCTGGGGACTGCACAGCTCTCATCAAACATGAGGGAATAAAAATGTCTGCTGGTCAAAGCAACACTAATTACTCCTAATTGCTCATTCCTTGCGGTTAAAAAGTATCTGGGGAAATTCTTTCTCGGGTAACGGAGGAAATGGGGGTCGCAGTCTTGTGGAATTTACTTAAGCTGGGATGTTTTAACTAAGGTCAGAGGTCAGTCCTTTTGTTTTGCGCTTATCGTCTCACTCCTCCCTGAAGATTCCGAGGTTTACAAACTTGTCTCCAATTCTGGCATTCTGAGGTTATCCCACCCGCCAGATGCTGTCCGCCCTCTTCTGTTACCTGCAGTGAAATCTCTATTTTCAGCCTTGTGCCCTTGCTGTTTTTTGACAAATAGCATCTAGTGACGTACATGACAACACAAGACATTTGTGGTTTACTACAATGAGTGAGGCGCCCTACAGTAAGAGGAAGTATGGCTTTTGTTTGAAGCACAACAGGACTATTCTTTGGAAGTGTCTTAGATTATCCCCAAGGGGTACTGGGGGTCTTCCTGTTGCTCTGTGGCTGTAGATTTACATGGGAAAGACACAGGGAGGAGAGGGTCAAAGGGGAAAAACAACTGGCGGATATATGCCTGGGATGAGATGGGTCAAACAGCTGGGAGCATGCAGGTGCTGTTATGTGCTCCATGGCCTGCTAATGAGGAAGTTTGATGAACAGA
>KN501901.1:29917-40025 GCA_000787155.1 Scartelaos histophorus | reverse complement strand
TTACTAAAATATGTGATGAAAAAGCCCTCCCACCCATTAGTAAATCAATATATTCACACTTTATGCATTGAACTACCATCTCATCATTTACACATTCTGATAATCTAACAACTGGCTCCATAACTCACACTGTCATATTGCTGATATGGCACTTTCTCCAGACAGAAATATTGTACACAGTCTACTAGTCACAGAGGTATTACATGCACTGGTTATCTATTGCTATCATGGGGCCTTTTTCCATCATGTACCTCAATTGGCCTCTGATTTATAAGCCTATTGGTTAAGGAGCGATACTGGCTTGTGTAGAAGTTATTTCCTAAAGGTTAATGAAAATCTGAAGTCACAAGTGGTCTGGCACTGGTTAAAAGCAAACCCCACTCCTTTTTTCACCTTTGACCCCAGTCGTCTGCTGGATAACACTCCATCCTCCATCACTATTTCATCTTTATCTTCTGCACAAACATAACAGGTCATTTTTAATAGAAGAACATTTTGCCAGGACTCGGGGCTGTGTGTATGTGTGTCTTTAGGTGGAGCTGGACATAGCTTTATGTGACAAAGTAGGGGATCTTGGATTGACAACTCAAGATGACTGAATAAATCCTTCAATATTTCCAGGTATACCAAGGCTAAATGTCAGTCTCAAGATTTAATTATAGATGTGAGTTACGTGAAATCAGAAAAACTGCAACAAATGCACCAAACACACAAGGTACACATAATCTTCATTAGTAAAACAATACCAGGGCAATCAATTTTATGCAAATTAATCAAAATTCTGCTGTTTAAGTTATGCTGTAAGAAAATACAAAATACCAAACCTTGATGAATAGGATATTACATTGACAAACCACCTCTTCTATATCACTGTATTTGTTTTCAACACTTTGGTTTACCCAGAGAAGGTCAGTACATTTTCTGTGGTGTCATAAAGAGGCCGCAAAACTCAAGTCAAAGCCAACCGCCTGTCAACACTAACTTTCAATTCACCTGCTTTTTATAGCCAGCACTCCAGACGCTGCTGGTATACACTAGCCTAGCCCAACCCAAATGTAATCTCTACACTGGAGCGAGAAATAGAAACTCCTCTCACATGCCTCTTTGTGTAAAACTACTTGAAAAGATGTTGTAATCTAGGCAGTGTTTGATAAAAGTTTGCTGTTACTTCTCTATGCCATGGTGAGGCCCGGCAGCAGCTTTTTGTACCTCCGAACAGTGGAAAGCCTTCATCTCTGTGTGACAGTAAGCACAGATGTTAGCGCAGTCTGATAAGTCACATGCACACAGCCTTATATGGAGAGAAATGTGCTGGGAGAAGACAGGAAACATTCTCAGCCTCTGTTCAAGCTCTTTACAATTAACAACAATGGTGCTCACAGTCCTTCAAAAGGGCCTGCGGAGACAGCACACGTTAGTTTTTTGTAAATCAAGTAACACCAGTGCAACAAATACTAAAACAAACTGGTGTTATTACTTGGGATGTAATGAAATCCAAATCTCTCTGTGATGACTCTCTGCAATATACATCTTACAGATTTATTGTGTTATTTTGTGGAGGCTAACAAAATTGTGAATATGTTCATTTTTCCTTTTAAAATGCCTTGACAAGACTTTGGTTCTGAATTGATCCAAAGTCTTAATTTAATGCTTTTAACAGTAATTTCTTCATGTAATCTGCACAGCATGGTCTATGTAATTCATTATTTTTTTAATCTATACTGCTGCACAATAACTAATAATTCAAGCAAAGAAACTTGTAATTTGATAGATTGTAATGGCCCATGATATTATTGTGCGACTTTTGACAATGCAGTATCACAATCTTTTGGTTATTGTTTAATTTCTTAGTTATTTCATTGATTGGCCAACTAGAAAATGTGGGGTTGGTTTTTATAATGTTTTTCATACTAATGGGCAATATGGGTTTGGTGTGACTTTGGACGCCAAAATCATGACTGCAATTTAGATTTTATCATTGTGAGATATAAGATATGAGTTTGGGGAAGATTTAGGACTATTTTGAAGACATACAGGATTTGTTGAACAGTGGATATAATTAACATCTATATATATAAGCACAGTTCAAGCCACATTACCTCACATAAGGATAGAACTAGCTCCCACTTGTAAACAACGGCATCATCTGACATTCACCCCGAGTGGCATCCGTATCATAAAAGCTTCATAAACAACTAATGAAGAGCCAGACTCCTTCACCATTTCCAAAGTTCAAGACCCAAGCCTGACCATAGTAGAAAACAGAATTGTAATAACACAATGTTCCTTGTGGTTGTGGCTTTTCTCTGGCCTTGAAAAATGTGAACCGCAAATGCCAAAGTATGCATACCCTGCAGCAGCTCCTGACCCACTGGTTCAATTACCAATCTCTGAAAACAGACAGCAAGCTTTAACAACAGATTATGTAAGTAAATAAGCAGTTCTGAGGAGTCGATTGAACTGGCAGGAGGGGATAATATGAAAAGCCACCACTCAGTGTGTCTTCTGCAGAGGTAAATAAGCACAAGGGGGATTTTCAGTTCTGGATAGAAAGATACATTGACACTGATCACATTACAATTAAGGCATTATGGTGATCTAATAATGTGTCTTTCCATCTGCCTGGTCTGACCCTGCACAACACCAAAACTGGACAAACAAATGACAGGCTATAAGAGTAAATTCAATTGTTTGGTAATAAAAGAATGGTTAAAACAAAGCAATGGTAGAAAATGTTCAATTAGTTTATATTTCCTGATATGAAAATTGCTGTAGTTAAAAATGTATTGTAAAGATATTCTGTCCAACTGCGCCACTCCTTTATATAAATCAGTGGCTATCCCAGACCTAGGTCAAACATTAGCTCAGTGTTTTTTCTTTACAGCTCTCCCCAGCAGTGTGCAAAGGTATTAAGACATGCATAGGTTACCATGGTAGAGCTAACACCAGGCCAAATGGCACTCACAGCTCTCCACCTTGCATTTTGGCTGTGGCTGCCCAGGGCAGGCCCTTCACACTCCAGGGGTCTCTAAAGTCCTTTTGTTGTCTTGTATGAGCTGGGAAGACCCTTCCACCCCAACACACGGCCTAATGACAATAAAAGCCAGACTAAAACACATCTAAAGACAACTATAAAGCATGTCCTGGTGTTGAAAAAGGTTGGCCTCTGATCCCAATCTTTCACTCCATAAATTAGGTGAAAGAAAGAAGAGGCAATAAGGAGGCTTTGACAGTACTGTGGCTACATGTTGAACATCTCCACACTCCTTAAGCGCCCACTGAGAAGCTTTGTGTGAAATGGAGTAGCAAACCAGACATCCCCTTGTATGATAGCTTAATTAAGTTTAAAGGACAGTAATTTATGAACCAAAGCGCACGCACTGCATCACCTAGGCTATTACAACGTAACACCCTGTCACTATCACATTGGTCTAATTAGGGGAAGTAACAGCTGTTATAAAAAACAATCTATTTGGAACAAATGTAAAAGAACGAACCACATTGTCATTTGGTTCACATGGATGTACTACGCACTTTTACAGAAAAAGCGCAAACACTAAATGAATCCATAGCAAGGTAAATAATATGGCCTAACAAATCATATACCAAGTAATCTAAAACTTGTACTGCAAAAACAGACAAAACAGCCCAGTTTTTCCCACAAGTAAGAAACTTTAAGTCAAAGTTTTACCTAACATTCCGTGTGTATTTGAATGAGAAGCGCAAAGCCGATCTCACAGACTGTAAATAAGTTCAGTCTTAAACTTACCGGTTAACGTCTCCCCCACGAGCGCGCTAGCATACCGCATCCACGCGCTCCCCTAAGTGTTAATCTAAATAATGTTTGTTTACATCTATAAATATATAACTAGTTTTTCTTCTGCCGTATGTCCACGATTTCTGTCGTTTCCACCGCTGCAAATGTTGGTGGGACGGAGCGCCAGGAGACTGCGGACTCCTCCCAGACAATGTGGGGTTAAACTCCTCCTTCCCACGGACTCGGAGAGGAGGAGGATGGGGGTGGAGGTGCGCTTCGGCTCTTCTCCACAACTCACGGTGTCCGGGGAATGGTGAGGCCGATACTTAGATTAAACTAACCGGTGCGCAAAGTTGACTCCCAAACTTTCATTGTTGGTTATCTTTATGGCCTTAATAAAACTCCCTGCGCACATTCAAAGCCATTATTAAAACACCACAATAGACTTGATAGCAAAATATTGTGCCACTTTTTCCTTTCTGTCTAATAAGAGATCGGTTTACCGCAAACCTTTTGGACAAATAGTTACCCGATAAAATCAAAAGCGAGGGTGGTTTCTTGAGATAACATTTTATCTTGTTCACTCATCAACCTGCTCACTGGGCAGTAATACGGATGAATGCTCACAGCTTTCTGCTCCAAGAATTTCCCACGCATAACAATACCTGTAGATAAAGCCAGAACGTTTTTCTAACTATTAAGCCCTGCATGCTTTCTATTTATAGCCTGATACTTTTAGATGTCTATCATTCATTCTCCTGAGATGGCCAGTGTTGCATTTTCATATCTACAGCAAAGCTCTTACAAAGTCAAGAGGCAATAGAGTCCAAATTTAGCTCAAAGGACTCATTCATCAATTCTAAAATACTGTAACCTATTAAAGCTCCACTCCAGACTATTGTAAATACACTTGTTGCAGTAATAATGGTCAATATTTCGGACCTCTGTTTTTGCAAACATTTTTCTTGTATTTCCCAGTATTGGACTGGATATCCAGTCCATGTGTGCCGTCTCACAGATATCAGAGCTCTGGTCACTCCGCATCTCATTACCCATAATTGACTCAGAAGGAGATCCGGCCACCTACCATCAGGACCACTCCCAGATTCTCAGCAGAGCCAGCAATATGATGGCTCAAACAGACACAGACACTTTGTTGCCAGTAATTTCTTTATAAACTGTCTTTACAGTATATATTTAGTGTTTATCTTGCTGCATCAGTTTTCCATTTCTAACACTTTTGCATATACCATAGGTTTTCTTTTATCCTCGTTTGTATGTGATTATACATACAAAATGACTATACAACTGACAGACATGCTTTCAGGCTCAACTTTACTTTACTTTTTTAAACTGCAAAGTGTAGCTTCTTAAATGAGAATTCCCCACACCTCTGGGCTAGTCATATACCATAGTCATCATTGCTTTGTTCTGTAGTAATAGGCCAGGCTTCCCAATGGTCCATTCCGCACCAAGGGATGCCCTGCTAAGTGCTTCTCTCACCTCTCCCATTCTATATAATCTGATGTGGCCACCATTATTGCCACAGTATGAACTGCTGAGCTGTGAACCCCATTCTCAATCTCTATGTAATTACTCCTCTCATTTGTCATGTCTTGCAATGTCTTGGTAGAAAATTGGCTCACTCATACAGTCAATTCAAAAGCCAGCAGAGGTGATTTTCTGTGGTTGTCTAGAATGAAGCTTGTGTGCCAGAAAACACAAGAAACACGTTGTTTAGTGTAGACAGGGCTGGGTGAAAATTCTCAAATCAAAACCACTTGTAACAGTGCTCACTTGTTCCTAAAAGGGTTTGTGACTTCAAAGTACACCAGACAAAGGGTGTCTGCATTAGCACTCGGATAAGCTGGAGCAGGGGGGGAGGAAGAGGTGAGGAAAAAAATGCACCCTTTCAGAGAGGGCTTTTAATCGAGCAGGTTTAACTAATGAGAAATCAATGAAGACAAGAACTGCAAGCTGCAGTAGCTCACCAACATTATTCTGCTTGATAGTATTTGGTATTTTACAACTCTTCACAGACTTGCACTAGTAAACCAATGAGTGAAAAATGTCTAAATATTATCTGTTCTGTCGAGAGTTGCCTGTAATTGTGTCTTTTTGCCTTATGTTGAACTAGTGATTATCCAGGGAGGACCCCCCTTCACACCCAAAGCAGCTATGACGGCTCTAACCCTCCACTGCCCATCAAGGACAAGGACAAATGAATGCCTGAAGGTAACTGCCTGTGTTTCCTTGGTGTATCAAAATAAATCAACAACTGCAATGTTTTTATTGCATTTTTATAAATTATTAATATCATGTTGTATTTTTCTGTTATGTTAGTTAACACTTAATAAATCCATAGTCTTGTCTAAAGCTTAGTTAACAGCCTCTCTGAGGTCCTGTGGCAAATCTACAGTAGATCTCTACACTGCAGTGCCTGCAGAATTGCAGGATTTTCCCAGGAAATTGTTAGGCTTTTAAAATCATGTTTTCCTCACTCCAGACTGAGTCAGGTCTGACACAGAGGCACTGCACCGTGTCCAAATGGAAGAAATATCACAACTGGACTACAAATAAATGGGTTCATGTGTGGTCTTGAAAAGCTAATTTATTAGAAGAAGGAAAGACCAGGAAGATTGAGAAGGGCTTGACAAGAGGCTAAATTGTAATGGTTGGACAACTGGGAAGTAGAAGGGCTGTACAGTTGTGCCCCATGATGCATGTGAAGACTGGAGGCTGACTTGAGGTGCCTGATAAGTGACTGTAACTAAAATTGCTTGTAGAATGAAACACACCATTGCTGTGTGAATTATGTGGTATACATATTTGGTGCTCAGAATAACATTAAACGTGACAATTATAAAATGATGAAGGTGTTACGCTGATTGCCATATAATAAAATTAGAACAAAAATAGACAAAAGTGGGACTTGTTTACTATATGAAACAAAGTATTCTGTTGTTATGGATTTTTTTCTTTACTCTGAAGCTGCTGGCACGGAAGGTCCTGAGAATAGAGAACACCTGATTGAGCCATCACAAGTTCAAATTACTACTAACATCTGCTGCATGGTACAAGGTGACAAACATAACACAAAGGCTGCCTTCACTATCTGGAAAGTAGTAACGGCTGATTCCAGTTGGTTTGAATGCTGCTAATGTGTTGAGTGTATAATGTGATTTGTTTTGCTAAACTCATTCTAGGATGTTCTAATCCCAAACTGGAAACTTGGAAAGAAGGAGGAAACCTGCTTGATCTATATTCAAAACCAACAAATGTATGGCATTGTTTTTGGTGTCATAAAAATAAGTAACAGAAACAAATGACTGCAAAATTAGTCTTGTTAGTGTTGACATTCCCACATTTATTAAGTTCTAAACGCTTTATAGAAAGTGTTTTAAATTGCCTTGTTAAAATCCACACATTTTGACTTTCCTAATTAGAAACATGCCAGTACCTTGAGGGCTTCCCACAAAATCATCACCTATAGAGGTAACACATAGTAACTTAACTGCGTGTCTGGTCTGGGCTGGCTTAGGCTGAGGTCAGTGTAAGCGCTGGGTAAAGTGAGTGAGGAATAGATGACGGTGAGTTGTGAAAGGAAAACTGATATACGCTTTCAACTGTACAGATGGGTTTGTTTGCAAGCTGGAGAGTACAATGCTTGTAGGTTGCCTGGTTCGTTTGTCGAAAGTGTTTTCTTATAAGTGAATTGACTTTGAGCCTGTGATAAATACTATATGGATTTATCGTTGAGTCTATTAAAGCTGGAATCATTTTTGGGAGGCAGTATTCAATGTGAGTACTGCTTCTGTACAAGTTTTACTGTACAAGTGAGAAATGTTTTGTTGTGTTTTGTGCTTTTCTGAAGAGTTGAGCTGTAGAGGGGTTGAATAAATAACTTTATTATGACTCATTAAGTGTTTCATTAATTTATTGCAGCTCATGTTCATTAACAATACCGTACATTGAATACTTTTTGGAGAAAATCCAGCTTTAGGGTTATCGAGTCATTCATATTGGTATTTAATATGATTGATTTTTGTATTTGTATCATTATTCAAACTGTGTTATTGTGACAGTCCTACTTGTCTATATGCATGTACAGTTCAGGCAAACAGTCTCAACCAGTCTCATTAAAATAACTTTGATGGTACTAGATCATGTTGAAACAGGTTTATAGTGTTTTTTGGCACAATACATTAATGGTGTTCTATTCCTGTGGCAGGGATTTGTTTGTCTAGATTCTAAAACCTAGATTATAAGTATACAGACAGAATTTCAGCGTCTTTCTAATCATAAGCAGATGTTGTATGAGCTTGTAAAATTGTGTTCTTGAGTTTCTCATGCAGCCATATGCACGTGCATCATTGTGTTTACCTATTAGCCTAATAATAGCTAATGGCAGTGTGCATGTGGGAGCTTTTATTTGGGCTGTGAAAGTGGATTAGTTCTGCTGTGGCCTTGACGTCTCTCAGTGCATGTGTGTGTGCGTGTGCGTGCGTGCGTGCATGCGTGCGTGTGTGTGTGTGCGTGTGTGTGTGTGTGTGTGAGCATGATAGTAGAGCTTTATTTAAGTGACATCTTTTGTCATATTGAAAGATAACTTAACTATTGTTGTAGATTTGTTTAACTTACTGAATGCATTTGTAGATATATGCATACCTTTGAAATGTTTATTCAATACATGTATTTAATACAAAAAATATAAAGACACAATACCCCAAAAATAGAAATTTTAAGCAAATTCATAATACGCAAGTTCAGTTAAGACTGCACTAGCTCCAAACACGAGCGCTATTGTAAAACGTTATATTTTATTCTGCTACTAAAATTTGATTTAGTCGTCTGATGGCTCTTTGTTTCCTGGCCCTCCTTGTTTGCTTAAAGGGCCTTAATAAAAAGGATTGATAAACCACTTTTACAGCTGACACACACCACTAATTGCTACACTGGATGCACAGCCTGCAGTTTGACTTGTAATTATACAGATGAACTGATGAATGGTGCTTTCATGTCTAATGCTTTCTTCTATAATAGTACTGCGGCTATTGACTGCGTAGTGCACAGTGTCTATTTTCAAGGTCACTAGGTGTGTTTCATTTGACACTGTATTTGTTCCCCATGGTCACTTAAGATTTAACCGTTTCAGAATTTTTAACACTGTAGGTACCTAGAGTGTTGCCAAGTGTCCTTGCTTAGTTTCTTTGTGGCTCAACAAAGGAGAGAAGGACACAGTAAATGGTCAGGTCACATTTCTGTTGGGACAAAAGAAAAATGTCCGTGCCACCTCCTCCATGACCTCTGACCCCTCTGTCTGCACTGCCATCAAGGTCATTTCACAGAGGCTGTTTTTCTCAATTAGGTTTTTATACTGCCTAGTATTGCATAACTTTTATTTATTGTTTTAGTAACATCCTTCTGAGGTGGGTTCATAAAACAAGAATGTATAAAGATTTCATATAACCTCTTGCTTTCTGCTGTCTTCAACCACTAGGGGCCAGTAAAAGCACGAAGAAAAAGATTTAGGTTTGATTAATTACCCACAGCCTGTGTTGCATTTACCCCTAAACTAAAGTAATGCCAGGCACTCTATACTAAACACTGCAAGACAAGAGATACCAAAGGTCCCATGTTATGCTATTTATTTGTTAGAATGTCGTTTCCTTATCAAAAACATACCTGGAGTTGTGTTTTGTTCATTCACGTAAGTTTAACACAGAAACCCTGAATATTTATGTTCTTCTCTCCAACAGAAAACCCTTTGTTCCACCTTGTGATGTCATGTGGTAATACAAGAAGTGCTCCACTGTTTTTAAACTTCATACATCTTCACTAGAATCATTTGGATAATTTCAGACCAGGACTAGCCAATCTCTACTAAACTAAAGATAAAAGGTTGCTGTTAAATTGAAAACTACCACTACATGACATTACAAGGTGAAGCATTTTGGGCTTTGGAGATGTTGACAGACTAGTGTTCATTTTGCATAATTTAGGACCTTTAAGACCTCTACAAACATTTAACCCCCAGTAATTCCATCATAATGTTGTAATGTTGTAATTCCGCATATATCCTTGACCAACTTAAAACAATGTGATTTTATTATGACTTTTAGGTAAGCCCGTGGACAATGACAGAGCATGCCCAGATGAAAAATGTCCTGTACAGAGGTGACACAGAAAATGAAGTCTGTGGTATGACTCTAAGGACTGAATAAAAAGATAATAGTGGATTGGAGACACAGAGGTAGGATAATAAGGACAGAGGAGGAGGCAGGAGCCAGCAGACAGGAGCATGTGAGTAGTGCAGCATCAGCTCAGCCCGTCTCATCACTCATCTGTCAA
>KN501901.1:9644-29899 GCA_000787155.1 Scartelaos histophorus | reverse complement strand
GTGTGTGTATGTTTGTGTGTGTATGTATATGTGTGTGTGTGTGTGTGTGTGTGTGTATGTTGGTGTGTGTATGTATGTGTGTGTGTGTATCTGTGTGTATGTATATGTATATGTCTGTGTGTGTATGTGTGTGTGTGTATGTTGAATATATAAGAATGATCAAAAAGTCAAAAAGTAGAAAGGATTTTTTTACCGGTTTCCATAATTGGGGTCAATTTATTCCATCTTCCATCCTATTTTGTAAGGTTGTTAAAATCTATACCCACATACTGATCAATACTAAACTAGAGCGTTGTACTAGATATTAATTTGAAGACATTAGTATTGTATTAGTATTGATAGCAAATAATAAAATAATAATAATTACTTAAACAGGACAAAAATTCGCAACGTATATCAGCTTCCTGTTCTATGCAAGATTTTGAGGACTTTTTTCCCATTTAATGACTATATAATTTTTTGTTTAAAATTGCTAATGTGTGGCATGATTAGCAGAAACCCATGGATGTCAAGACCTAATAAGACCATATAGTACTGCAAGAGAAAAATTACTTTGTGTTGAAAAGGACTTGCTATTGTCCAAAGAGTTATCGCTATGGTATCAAAATCTGTATAAAGCCTTTTTTTTAAAGTATCGAAATCCAGTTTGGCATAACATAACATCACACACCATTATTATATCAGCTTATTTTGTGTAACATTTAACCCTGACTAGTTTTGTGTTATGACCATATTATCTGCACTTGCATTAACAAAACACTCTGATACACAATTCATAGTAACTTCTTATTTCTAACTTCTGTATACAAGGTTTTTATGATTGCATGTCTGTTGGATGGGACCACACTGGTCAGCTTTCACTCCCTATATGCATCAGTTGCTGAGTTTCTACTGAGCCTTCCATTCCACTTTTATTAAATATTGAACATTGCAGTAGCAGTTTTGGAGATTCCTTGAAACTTTGCAGATAAAATTCACCTTAGTTAAAATGTATCCCTCCTGCTAACTTGTATATCTCTCTACCTTCAAATTATATTTATTCACTTCCTTTTAACTTTCCTATTATGCAGTAATTTATGAATTGTTAGTTACACAGCCATTATTATTGCTTGCTTAGTATTATACTACTACACTAAAAGGTCCTATATTACACAAACTGGACTCTTTAGAGCTTTAATCCATGTTGCCATAATGTTACCTCCATAATGTTTTGTTTTTTTGTTTTTTTTTATGAGGAACCAGCATTATAACATAGATCAGAAAATAGCATAAAATGGGCCCTTTTGTGTACAAAAGTCTACATCCTGCCTAAGCAAATATTCTTCCTCTCTCCTCCCGTGAGACTTCTTCTGTCAGTGAAGAGTCTCTTGTGGGGCGGCCTGTCACAGATGTTCTCAGCAAGCTCCTTAGTCTAACCCCTCCACCTCAGGGACAGCGCAAATACCCGTCCAGAAACAGCAGAAACTCACTCTTTATATGTGAGTTTGTCAATGTTAAACAGTATAGCCATATGTGTCCATAGTGGAAAAGCAAAGATCGGTGTGTCAGATCCCTTAAGCCTGCTGGTCATTAATAAACATGATCATGAATGTTTAATCCAATCAGTGGGGTGTCAAGGGAGCTGCGGAGGTGCTGGTGACAAAGTGGAGGGGACTGGACAGATTGGAGGACAGCAGGAGGGAGGGCAGACATGCATGATACTGCTTCTGTGTGCATGGCTTATCAGTACAGAAGAATAGGAAAGCAATATTACAGTATAAAGGTGTATTGTCCATTCAACTGTGCCCGTTCGCCCATGGCTAACATATTTTGTAAGTGCTCCAGATATCACAAGGTTACCACACACTTTTATTATTGTTATTGTTCAAATGTGAATGGCCTACAGCATGTTGACAATCAGGGTACAAGAAAACAAGCAATAAAATGGATATTGAGTTTAATAAGAACTATTTAACCAGCTGATACAAACATTAGACTTAATATTGTTGGTCTACATAGTTACTCATAGTAGGGCTGAGAATATATATCACAGTCAAATATAAATTTGAGCTGGTGCAACTCAAAACAGTATCCTGTTTCTTAAACATAAATTTTCAATTTAATCAGCAATCAAAAATTGCTATTTGTTTCCAAAATTATGCAGTCCTGTAGTATTAAAATGCTTGTTACTTGGGTGTCAGGGGTAGAACATAAAATGTGATTTACTCGAAAACAAACCTCACAAAGACAAGCCAGAGTTAAAGGGCCCACATTACACTACACTACATATTACACTATTTCCTGATATATGTTATAATGTTTTTTCCTCATTAAAACATACCTGACCTTGCGATTTCATGTGGCAATACAGGAAGTGCTCCACTGTGTTTTTAAGATCCATACACCTTCACTAGAATCATTTGGATAATCTCAGCCCTGGGATCGCAATCTTTACTGAACAAAAGATAAAAGGTAGCTGTGAACTCTAAAACTACCACTGCATGACATCACAAGGTGGAACAAAGCATTTTGAGCTTTGGAGATGTCAACAGACTAATAATGCAGAGTTACTTAAAGTGTTAATTACAGAGTTAAGCATGTGTGAATGAAACAAAACACAACTCCAGATATGTTGAGGTAACAACATTATAACATGGCCTAAATCTAATTAATTTTGCATATTAAATGGCCATTAAAAACAAATCTTGTTTCTCTTTCTGTGTTGATGTTTTAATATTGTGTTGTAGTTTATTTGTTTCCAATGCTCCCAGTGTTCTTCAGTCATATTCATACAGTCTTCAGAGATAATTACTATGTGGTGGAGTAGCTCACACACAGAGCAGGTGTTGGGGCAGGGTAAATGTAGCTCTCTTATGTGGGAAAGAGCAAACACAAAACAGGAACAATGAGACCAACTGTAGAGCTTGATAAACCAGGTGTGACACGTACTGGAAGCGCTGAGTCAAGCTTTAATACCACACTTTAATATGTCTACATGATGACAGACAAGATGTGTTAAACAATTTGTTTACAGAAGTGAATAAAGCACCCTATGTGATCATGTTTCCACGGGACAAAAGTCCATAGTTTATAGTAGTTGTTAGTGTGGTCATCATATAAAAAATTCAAACTTAATTTCAGTAAGGAATAGACTTGAAACACTGACTCTGATACCACAATTAAAACACTTTCTTTAGCCAATGATGAGAATATGATTTCAGCTATCTTATAGTTGTTGATCTTACACTTGTTTAGATACAACTTAAGATAATTATAAAACTATTCAGGAAAGGTTAACATTTTAGAGTATCTTGTTTCAGCACTAGTTTTAACTTTAGTTAGTATAAGATTTTAAATATTAGTTAGTAGTTTATAATGACTACCACTGACTTCTATGGTAAAAGGATTGTAACTGTAATTCACTAGATTGGAAGCAGTAGAATATTTCCCAAAAGGAGCCTAAGCAGTAGTTGTGTCTATTGGTATTACCCTATTTATGGAGTTCAGTCACATGACTTTCCCCGGTTATGGATCCCATTTTGAAGAGTATTACCGACCATTCAAAAGACAGAGCAGCACTTTTTGGAGTTCTTTATTGCTTTTGGAACGGTCCCATTATTGTAACTCCTTGAAACGGTAATATAGATTTGGAAGCATTCATGGTGGCTAGAGTCTCCACATGCTGTTTACTGGGACTCCATTGCCCAAACTTGACCAAAATCTTAAACATTTGACTTGAGTATATTAAAACAGAATTTGGCGTGAGCAAGCACCAAGGTTCAGCCTGTCTACCCTTCTCTTTTACAACCCTTTCTGTTCATTGTTTTCCATTACACAACTTGAAGCCTCCACATCACTAAAGTGGATCTGACTAGTTCCAAGCCGCTGGGAGACTGACAATGGTGGGGCTTTCTTCACCTGCCTGACTGTTTGTCTGTCTTCACTGATCATGCTCCCACAAGTTCAAAGTGCTGTGCTGTCAAAGCTATAACCACCAGCTCAGCATCCTGCCCCAGTACTACAATCCCCATGTACCTTCATCCTACACAAACTACATCCTTCCCACATTCACGTTGCTGGTTTTAATAGGCTCCCTTGTCACCCTACAAAAGCACAAAAACACTCAAATCAACACAATCAAGCTAAATGCTCACCTCTTATTCTGTGTCATTGCTAACAGTGGTGACTTTTGACCCCGGCACCTCCCTGGCCCTTCACTTTCAATGCAAGAGGAGGGAACAACAGAAACCATGGAGCTCTGCTCCTGTCTAATGAATGAGACAGGAAGTCAGGCCAGATAATGGTATGTAAACACATTTGGGTAATTGGGGACCCTAGTAAATTAATTGAAGACATCAATCTTGCAGTTTGTGCATTGAGCACATTGCAATTTTGGGTGTTGTGTTTCCATTGTAGTATCTCTGACAGTGTTTGATGTGGGTAAAGCAGGTTAGGCTTTGAAAGGCATGTACAGGAGAGATAGCACACGGTCTCCTCAGTGTGCAAACAGCAGCTTGGCAAACAGACCTGAGCCATCATCACAGAGATAAAAGTGTATTTGTGCTATGGGAACACCACACGGGAAGATGGCGTGTTTCTAAAATGAATAAAGAGGAAATTAAAGGGTGGGAAACGGGGCTAGGCAGCAGAGATCTAAAATTCTATGCTCTTTGGTGAATTTGTAGAGGCAATTTAAGTGGTTCATCGTATCATGGTTAGAAAATTGGGAAAGCTTTATAAGGCTGCATTATCAAGTCTATTCAAGCTTTTGAGAGCATGTCAATACAACATGTAAAAGTTGTTTTTTTAGAACGTAAAACAGTTAAACAGATACCTGTATAACTAGCCAACAGTCTGATGTATGAGGTGTAAGCAGGTGAGGTACTGGATAGAAAGTTAATTGAATTTCTAAAGAGTTTATTCTGGAATAAATGTTTTTAAAATGTCAGAATTCGAAACAACAGGAGGTAGAACAAAGAAAATAGTTTGACGGATTGTATTGTTTTCCATATTGATGTGATGGACTAACAGTATAATTTACACTGGATTACAGTTTTATTCTAATTGGGAAGATCGGCAGGCAATAAGGATTTGGACATCCTTAAAGAGCCTTTGCATTTTGCACGACTAGACAGTTCCTTTAGAGTACATTTGGAGGTTTAAAACCAGGTGAGCCAGTTTGTCTACTCGTCTATAGTCCTAAGGCTTACAGCGAGATGGACTCTAAGCCAGCACTAGGTAAAAGCAGCACGGACAGTCTGCCCAGTCTGAGCGACTGTGCTGGCCCTGATAACATGGCACTGAGGCACTGGCAGAGAGCAGCGCAGTGCACTCCCACAGTTGTGAATAATTACTCTAGCGGCTGAGTGCAGGGCAGATAGGGGATTCCTCTCGTCCATAACAACCAAGAGATATAGAGGATGGTGCTTTGCTTTAGATGGATGTTGGGGGTTAGGAATGTGAGATCTGGTTGTCTAAGAAAGCAGGCTTATAATGGGCACAGGAGAAATCAACAGATTTTAATATAGAAGGCTTTAAAAGAGAATCAATATATTAATCAATGTAGAATGCAGCAACTGGGGGGTGGGGATAACCCCAAATTCATTTATCACACCACTCAGATACTGGTCACAAATCAGGCATAGACTGGTAGGCTTTCAGATGATTTTGGCTTAAGCTATAAAAGCAATTTAGATTGAGCAGGTAAAAAAAAAAAAAATGGGACTGAACGTAGATATAGGGCTTGGAGACTTTTTAGTCAGAGAGTAAGGTAAGATAGGTGAGCACTGCAGATTTTTAACTGTCGCACTCAGTCTGCCTCCACTGCGCTGTGGTCTTTGGACCTGCTGTGATGCCATACTACCCTCTAGTGGTCACAAAATGTATTAAGATACCGGATAAAACAAAGATTAAACTATGATTCAGCCCAAAATGGAAACATAAAAAACAAACTCTTCGATGTAGCATTTTACAAGTACAAGCACATGTGACCAAGAAGAAAGTGTCACTGCGTCATATGTTATGCCAGAGTCTCATATGTCATATGAGCTGAACACACACCCAATAGGCACAATGGTCATTCCATGCCATTGGGCTGGTACTCTCCTTAGTGGAGCATGCTGGGTAATCTTGGTCTAAAGGTCAGAGCTGCTCTGTTCAGTTGACCCAAACTCAGGTTGTGTGTTCCAATGACAGAGCCTTAGATATAAGCCAGGCACTGTATGTCTTAACTCACACTATAGTGTTTAAAGGACACATTTAGCTTATCTTACATTCTTTGTCTTAGTTTTTAAAAAAGCATGTGAAGTATTGATATATGGGACTTAATGTTGGTCATCAGGTTGTGATGTGCATGTTATACAATAATTAGTGAGTGCAAATTGTTATTTTGCAATATACCACTAGTAGCGTGAAACAGACAGCACAGATTGGTTGCCAGTCTATCCCAGGGCAGCTGACTGTACAGTGAATAAAGCATTCTATATAGAGCTTTAGGTGTCATGAAAAGCATATATACAGCCAATGCAATATGAATAGGAGTTTGGATGGGTGTTTTAGTATTAGCCAATTGAATCTTTGACTCACAGTACACAGATATTCTGCTGTATAATACTTTATTAGTCCACTGTACTCTGCCATTTTCGTGTTAAAGCAAAGTGCTGAGGTGGCATCAGCAGACTCCACTACAGACTAGATAAATAGTGGTGCTTGTGTTCCTTGATGTTAGGTTCAGTGTATTCATAGTACAGTGTGGTGGTGTTTGTGTATGCTGTGTCAGCTCTTCTTCCAGCTGTTGCAGCTGGGACAGAACATGAGCTACACGAGCTACAAGGATAAAGACAGCTGGCTCCTGCATAGTAGTCCAAATGGACCTTGTTTTTAATCTAGGGCTTTATCTTGGTGTTGTTAATAGTTAATAGTTTGTATACGTAAAATCAGTATTTGCCGACATTTCATGTAATACTCACCCTGATTCCCTAAAGACTCAATAAAATTGGAAAATCTGATACACCTTCAATTTTTTTTATTCATCATCACAAGTTTAACTGAAAACAGCAGACTATGGTTTTCTAATATGCCTCAAAGTAAAAGCACTACAAGTTTGAAATGTACAAGAGAGACAGGGTTAAAACATGGCTACAGGCCTGCATGCACAGATGGAGGAGTATACAGCGTAGTTGTGAGTGCTGGACAGACCAGTCTACTGCTCAGGTCTCAGGCAGATCCATCTGAACTGTACACAATGTCTGAGATCATACTATACTGTGGGTAGCATCATGAAGGACATCCGTTCAAAAAGGCACAGCCCCAACCTCCCAACCTCTAGAGTCACCAAGCTAACGCTTAGAAACTACAGACTACACGTCGCACAGTGCTCTGTGCTCTGTGGAGGGGGGATTTAAGCAGCAACATCGAATGAACTGGTCCCAGAACACTACTGTGGTCCTGGATCAGTGAACAGTTCTAAAGCGTGTGTTGAAACAGACAAAGCATTTATTTCAGACCAAAACAATATGCATCATAATCCAAAACATACTGCTGCTCAGTTCTTTCTGTCATTTGTTTTCAGGTTTGATCAGAAACAGATTACATGTCAATATTGAGAATACAACATTCAAAAAATTTTCTTTCTCCAATTATAACATCTGCACTAATAGTTTTTGTGTGTAGAAGTTGTAAAGAAAAATAGTAGACACCACAAGCGCATTTCATTGCAGACCTTTGCAGCAGCACTGTACAGAAGAGAATCTCACTAAAACCGCTCTGTTCAAGTACTGAGTGAAGTCTATTAAATCCATTGTGGGAACCAGAATTTCTACATTTCTTCCATAGGAAGGTCAAAGCTCAATTCCCCCATATACAATTAAAACATTAGCAGGCTATTCAATAAAAGTCACCACGCTTTAGGTCAATTAAAATGTGTGGGGTAATTTTAACTAAAAAGAAATAAAATAAAATACATTTTTTCTAGTATGCTATTGAGCCTTCCATTTAGGTACACTGGCAATGGTGAATTAAAATAGTCAATAATCATCAGCTGTAATGTCCAGTGTGTTGGAGGTGCTGGGAGTTTGTTGACATGAGTACAGAGAAGAAGAGAAACGCTTTACAAAATGATCTTGTACCTACTGAGTGATGATTATGTCCCCTCAGTGTCTGGGACAGAGTCTAGCACAGGCTGACTGGCAGCTTCCTCCGTGGACTCACTCTGTGCATTATTCACTATGTCCTCAGGAGAGCCAGGCTGCTCCTGCTGCTCTTCACCTCTAGTGGGCGCAGAGTCAGTGGAGGCCTCTGCAGTGGACTCTGCTGTGGATTCAGCCATGCTATTGTCCATACCAGGTCCATTCTCCCAGGAGGGCAGGGGAGAGCCCACATCATCCTGTGAGTCCTCCTCCTGCATGGTGTCCTCCTTTAGAGGAGGGCTGGTCTCCTCACTCAGGCCCGCCACATACGAGTCCTGGGATGCCTCTTGAGACATCTCGTGGAATGTCTCCTGGAACGTTCCCTGGGACGCCTCCTGGGATGCCTCTGTGGGAGGGGAAGAAGCTTGGACCAGGGCTGGACTTTCCGGAGAGCCTATGGTTGGAGGTGACAGGGCAACTGGGCGAGCCGGTGACTCTGCCTGCAGAGGGGTCTCAGACTCAGATGGTGACGGGACAAAGTCTGAAGACTGACTTAAAGGAGCTGGATTCTCCGGGGATAGAGCAGGGAATTGTGGGAGGGCAGGGGATTGTGTGAGAGCAGGAGATTGTGGGAGAGCAGGAGACTGGTTTTGAGGCACTGGGGAAACTACTCTCTCCTCTGGGGGCTCTGATGCAGGCTCTTGGCTCTGTGCTGGAGGGGGGGATTTGGTTGAAACTAAAGGCTGTGGCTGATTGAGGCCCAAGAGCGGGGGCCTGGCCTGGACCAATGGAGGGGACTGGAAGCGCGGTGGAATCTGAGGGTTTAATTTCAAAGGTGTTAACATTTTGCCTGGGTTTAGAGCCAGGTTTGGATTGAGTGGTGGAGTTGGAAGCAGAGGCGTGGGCAGGGGCAGAAGGGGAGTCCAATTCCCTCTGTCTCTGTCACGCTCTTTGTCCCTCTCGCGCTCGGCCTCCCGGGGACGCTCTCTACCCCGGTCTCGGTCTCTGTCCCTATCTCGCTCTCGGCTGTGGCGACCTCCGTTCATTTCTCTTCTGAAATCAAAGTCTCGCTCGTCTCGGTCTCTCTGTCTGTCCCACGGCCGCCTGCGTTCATCTAAATCTTGGTGGAGGTCACTATCAAAAGTTGCAGAGGGACCAGCTCCACGGCTCCAGGGCTGTGTTGGTCCACTTGGCCCTCCAGGACGGTTGTCAAAGCGACTGGGGAAGTTCTGTGCCGATGTGGGGCGGTCACGCTCATCGAAGTCCCCTCTGGTCTGACTCCAGCGGTTATCAGGGGTGAAGCCGGCTAGAGCCTGCAACCGGCCCACTAAGCTACTTCTGGCCGGCTGTGTACCAGGGGTCTGCAGTAAGGGAGGTCGTCCGCTGCCAGGGCCTCCCAGGGGCTCTCGCTGCTCTGGGGGAGGAGTTCGCAGTAACCCTGTGCTCGGCTTCTCCATGGGGGGAAAACGGTAGTCTTGGTCTTTCCCTTCATCAGCTCCAGAGGAAGACTCGTCTTCTGTTTTGGGTAAACTTTCATTATTAAGATTGGGGGTTCTGTTAAAATGGTCCAACTGGGAGAAGGGTGCTCTGGGTCGAGCCTGTAGGGGGCCGTCTAAAAGGCCCGGCTGCATGAGGAGGGGGAAGCGCCCAGCTCCAGGGAGCAGGTTTGGGCGCACTTCTAGAGGCAGCAGCCCAGGCAGGCGCTGTGGTGACAGACCAGGGTGAGTGAGAGATGCTGAGGGGTGCATACCCAAGAGGCCCATGCCACTGCGCACTGCATTCTGCATACCTGCACATTCACAAAGGAGAGTATGTTAGGAACAGCTCAAAAGTTTGCAAGCAAATTACTCGCATTGTAAGACTCACCCTGCAGTGTGAGCTCTGCAGCAGCATCCATGCCCTCAGACTGAGCTTTCTCATTAGCAACTTGCTGCGTCTGAAGACCCATTGGGGTAAACACACCAGCTCCAGGGATGGCTGAAGGCATGAAGTTCCCAGGAATAGTGCTGCTCGGAGGGATCAGTGCACCAAATGGTGAATCTTTAACACCATCTTGACTTGAAGTAACTGAAGGTTGCACAAGAGCTGTGTAAAGTATGATAACAATAAATGTATATATTTTTGAATTGATTTGAGCCAACAATGTAGCGTAAAGAAAAAATACATACAAGTAGGTGCTGTTGCCTGTGTTGTTTGTAAAAACCCTGCACAATATAAATTATCTTTGTAAGAATGGAAGATCTTGAAATCAGTCAACAAAGGAAATTATTTGAAATCAATCACTACCTGGAGGGGGCTGAGTGGCATTGAATCCGGCCCTTAAGAAGGGTGGTGGGGCAAAGCCTGGAGGAGGGATTCCCATTGACACTGAAAATGAAGGAGGCACCAAACCCACTGCACTGGGCACAGTTGGGGCTACAGGGAGCTGTACAAAGAGAGGGATATATTTTTTCTCCTTTGAAATTGCTACAGTGAAAATTTAGTGAATATTCCTCAAACACACCTGCACAGGCATCATGGTGACCTGCTGGCTGAAGCTCTCCGTCTGTGGGTTGGTTGGAGGTGTAGTGTCTACAGCCACAGGCTGAGGTGCACTTTCTTTAGCAGTTTCTGCATTTTTTGCAGCCTCCCACTCTGTAAAAATATTGGACCAAATTATTAAAGAAAATCCAGAAAGAAAAAGAGTACAGAGGTTAGAATAGATAAATGTGTCACTTTACCATCATTTACAGTTTCCTGATCAATAATTCCTCCTTCTGCAAAACCATCCAGGTCATCTAGCTTCACTTTCTCCCAGGGTATGTAGGTAACACCCAAGTCTACATCCCAGAACTGCTTGTACTCCTGCTTTACACCTTTGTTAAGGGCCCAGGCAATCTGATGCACAAAAACAAGTGCACGTAAGAAATGGTTTCACCACTGCAATTTTACATTATGCTTAATAAAAGTACCTTAATGACCTTAGAACCTATCTTAAAGGAGCCTGTGCTGAGCTTTTGGCGGGCACGGTATGCGTCTTGTCTATGGACCATGCAGATGTAGGCACAGCCTCTGGGAGGGATCATCTGTACAAAATAATTTCATTGTAAGGAATTGCAAATATGTTTTATTACAACAATTACCACAAGAAAATAGACACATCTTACATTTATAGACTCGATCTGTCCAAACTCCTCAAAGAGGTTGGTAAGGTCTTGTTGGGTTGCCTTCTTATCTACTTGGCCCACCCACAGAGTTGTGCTACACACTACAAGTAGAAGAAAAAGGCAAATCAGTGTCTGAAATCCAAATTAAAAAGGGAGAAGCCTAAAAGCAGGAACAAATGCAGTATTTACCACTAAGAGTCTTGGACCGAACTGGTGGCAGTCCTTTTTTCTGTCTCTCCTTCTCCCTCTCCCTGGCTCTCCTCTCACTGGAATAGGAGCGAGAGGATTTTCTCTTGCGGTCTCGGGAGCGTGAACGAGAGCGCCTGCGATGTTTGCGTTTTCGAGAGCCTGAGCGTGACCTTGACCTTCTCCTTTTGGGAGATCTAAAAGAGCAGAAGTAGAAATGGGTTTGTCTCAATTGTTATTAACTGCAACAAAATAACAACAAAAAGCACATTTGTGCTGTTGATATAATAGTGTTTGGAAAGGTAGCTCACCGAGAGCGAGAGCGAGATCGTGTCCTTGAGCGCGTGCTGACATGCCTCTTCTCTTCGGTCTCAACAATCTCTTCCTCCATTCCATCTGGGCCCTCATCTAGATCCATGTCCTGAAAACAGGAACAAATATATACTTTTTGTGCATTTGTAAATTTGATTCCGTACACTGACATTATTACAATAAAATAATTTAAAATTTGACTTGTATCAACACCACATATCTAATATAGTAAACTGACTTGGCATACCTCCTGCTGATTATCGATAGAATCGTCTAATTTCTCAGATTCAGAATGCTGAGGCTGGCTGCTGCTCTGAGCAGCTGCTACATTGTTGTCATGCCCAAAGACAGAGTCTTTGCTTTCAAGACCCATTGTCTAGAGAAAACAAATGTATTTAGGTTAATTATACAAATGACATGACATTAAATGACATCATTTGTCATTTTGACTTGGAGAAAGAGAGAGAGCTAGTGAAAGTGTTTACCTTCTGGTGCTGCTGGTGCTCCAGAAGCTGCTTCTGAAACTGTTCCAGGTTCTGCTGCTGCAGTTGCTCGGCCAGCTGATGGAACAGGGAGCTGGGCTCTGACACTATAGGCCTAGAAAAACAAATGATATTAGATCAAAACACAGGTACTAAATATGACATCCTTTACAACTTACAGTTGGGATGATGTATCTTTTTTTGATTCTTCATTACGCTCAGAATCATTTCCAAAGTCAAATGGACCAAGAAGTTTCTATAATGACAGGTGAACACTTAGGCAAAGTGACTGCAGAGTATTCAAACTTATTTGAATTGGGCATTACCTTGTTAAAAGAGGAGACCCTCTGTTCCAGAGGGTTCAGAGTATTGGCTGTGGCTGCAGCGGTAAGCTGTGCGGTCAGTGCTTGTAGCTGCACCACTAGACCTGCATCTAGAGCCTGCAGCAGTGAAGGCTGGGGCTTCTGCTGCTGCATCTGCAAACTCTGGACCAACTGCTGTAGCTGAGCACACAGACACATGTGTTTTTAATACCGAGTCATAAATTCAAGCCAAACTCCACAACTACCCAGGTGGTCATGATGGAGTCACTGACCTGTTGTCCCTGAGGACTTTGTAGGATCTGGGCCACAGCAGCAACAGTGTCTGTGTTGGAGATCTGTGACGCCCAGTCTGGTAGACCCTGAACGATATTGGCAGGGGTGGCAGGAGTGGCTGGTGTGCCTGTACAGATTATAACTGTTGTAAGCAACCAAACATGTGCATCAGTTAAGTACGTAAATGTTCTGCAGACTCACCAGGAGTGGCATTGTTGATGGGAGCAGCACTGCTGGACATGACTGGGGTGACACTGGGAGGAGGAAGCCCTGCTGCCATGTCCAACAGCGGCTGGATGATGTCACTCTTAAAAACTGCATTTTTTTGCCAGAGATTGAGCACCCGCACAATTTTGCTCTAAAAACAAAGAGATTTAACAAGGCATATGCCATCAGTTGTCAATGAGTAAACACTGATTAATTTAAAAGGAACTTAATAAACTTAATTTGATTGATCATCAACGTTCCCAGACACAAGGTGAAAATGTTCAAATCAAAAGTTTTTACTAATAATACATCTGCCAAACACAAGTCTCTCACATGGGCTGTCAGTTCAAATGTCAACATCCAGTTGGTTTAAACCTTTCAAACTCCTGACCTAAACTTCAGTACCTGCAGCCGATCATTAGTCTGTGTTAGAACCTCTGCTGCAGGGGCTGCACCGAGTTCTCACATGAGGCAGGGTCAGTTCATACTGACAGTGTGAAAAATGTCTATCTGCAGGTTAAGATACTGGCAACCCAAGATCAGTTGTGTTTTTGAAACAGTAAGAGTGCAGGCTACATACAGTTCCTTTAAGCTTCAAACCATAAAAATTTACTGGGTTGAGTAGCAGTGCAGGGTAATAATAAATGAGTGATAATTTATTAGCCACTGTTGGCGCTGAGCAGCTCATCAAGCTCATATCTACAGCCCCATTTTGTGAACATGAAATCAAGTATTTGCTGATATAGGTCCTTTTCACAGAGCCTAGTTTTGGTTCTAAAACAGCAGAGATGCATTTCCCGCTCCATTCGTTGTGTATTGAGAATTAGCAGAGTTAAGCGAAAATAAATCTATATTTAAATATCAGACAGCACACAGCAGTTGGATAACCAGACATGTTAAAATCTTTACGACAATATGAATACTTCACCGGAGGAAACTTCTGTGCTAATGCTAACCCAATCAAATCTCAAAAAAGAACCCAAAACAACTTTATAAAAATACATCTAATGACAAGTCAATTGTGTGCACAAGATCCTTCAGATCGTAGCACAGTTAGCACTAGCTTCGAGACACAAAGCCCTACTTTTCACACACAGAAGCTTCCTCC
Organism: Scartelaos histophorus; assembly: GCA_000787155.1. Lineage (NCBI taxonomy): Eukaryota > Metazoa > Chordata > Actinopteri > Gobiiformes > Gobiidae > Scartelaos > Scartelaos histophorus. The sequence continues at coordinate 15,757 of KN501901.1, read as the reverse complement.
AGTCAAGTATTTACGTTGTAGCAAAGGTCTTAACATGTCTGTAACCTGAATCCTCTGTTTATTATTTAAATATAGATTTATTTTAGCATGATTAGGCCAGTTCCCAATACCCAATGATTGGAGGAGGTGCAGCTCCACAGTTTGAGAGAAGCGGAACTAAGCAGGTGGCTCTGTGAATAGGGCCTATTTGCAGATACTCAAAATTATCAATACCAGGATGGAAAGAGATGAATTGGTGCAAAACTACAATCACCATCATCTTTAGAGCATTGTCACCAAACATGCAATGCTGGAATATGTTGTGTCCACCTTAGATAATTTAGAGAAAACAAGTCATTTTCACTTTGTCCCAAGCTGACCTTTAGGACATTATAAACAAACTGAAGTCAAACCTTGTCATCTGGAGGGCAGCGGTAGAGATGCTGAAATGTTGCAATTATATTTTTGCTGAAGCGTGGAGCAAAGACGTCCTTCTCGGTCCCAAACTGATGTCTTGACTGTCTGACAATAGAGTCGATGACGTAAAGTCCTGGAACTTTGTACTCTGGTTTGCACTGGTGAGGAGGAATTTTTTATTGATTTCATGAAAGTCAGTTTGGATTTTAGAAATAATAAAAATGTGCAGCATACCTTTTGTATGAACTTCTCTACACTCTGGACCACATGCTTGTAGAACTGAAAGGGAAAAAAGATTAATTATAATAACACTAATAATTTGAACTGTGACAGAAGGGCCTGTTCATCAGATGTACCTGAAAAAACCTAGATTAGATAAAGGAGTTAGAAATGGCTCTCTTCTTGCAGAGAGCTTCTCTATAGAAGAAAGCAGTTGACACAAAATATACTTTGTCTTTGTGTATTAGTGTAAGTTAAAAATCATAGTAAATTGGGACAGTGCATAAACCAAGCAATATTTTGGGTAACATGTACATATCATAGACTGTATAAAGACGTGGACTAAGTGAGTGTGACGTAACCAATAGCATCCGGCTCCACTCAAATGAAGCGTGTGATGTTACAGGGGCAAATTCAGTAATTAGGAGCAGGATTTTTTTTTTTTTTAACAGACAAAATATTACTATCATGCAGAATGGGTTAATGCAAACATTTTACATATTTACAACAAGGCTCACTGCTGCAATTACAGAGAGAAGGGGGCGACAATATTCCAATGCAAGTCAATGGGAGCCAGAGCCAAATGGAGCCAGAAGAGCCTGCATGTGAACTTCCCATTTGGAATGTGGCTAGCGCCAGGTATGTCCCTGTACAGTCTATGATACATTCACACATGTGCACCATCTGTAAATGGGGTAAATCAGCTAATTTTATCAACTGAAGTTAGGAAATAACTGTTGTTCTGTTATTTAATAAATAAAATAAATAATACAGCAATGTAAAAGTTCTCAATCTATAGCAAATAACACTAGCACCATAGTTTTAGGACAGCTTTGGAGGGGCACCATAAGAGCATGACAATGACATTCAAATGAATGGGTTGTTGTTTTAATCATTGTCCAAGTTGTTTCCTGGTCTGATTGATTTTTGCCTTACAACTGCTTACTTTTCTAAGATTTGAGTATAATCTCTTCAAAAGGATATTACACATGATTAATTTCATAACGTTACCATGCCCAGAGCTGATGGGTGCAGTTAAGATACCACTGCAGTAACCACAAAGATGTATTATAAAGGCAAACGATTCAAGCCTCACTCAAAACATATGGACCGCAAACAGCCACCCCCATAGTGAGACAAATAAACAACTACAGCATTTACACGATGATTAGGGGAGAGAACAATGGATCATAGCTTATGAGAAATACTGTATTATTGTGGCCAGTAAAATGGTCCTTGACTGGACACTGGACTAGCTGAGGCTTCCTCAATGTTAGGTGAAGCATTAGATGCATAGTTTTAGAATAGTGTTATTATTAGTGTTCATGTCATCACGGTTTATTAAAAAGTCCAGACAGTCATTTTAAAGCTGCTTTGGTGCTTCATGTGCCTGGAAGATACTTTTACAAAATTATTTTAAGCTTGTCTTCATGACCCAGTTGTGAGAATTTTAGAATGTTGTGGACTATCCAGACCACACATCCACACTCTACACTGCGACTACAAAGATTGAGGGTCCACACTAACAGACAATTATAAGAGTGCACATCAAAAGCCGCATCAATCACTTCAAACTTGTGGTGCTAGCAGAGATGCGATCTCATTCAGGATTCTAAAGAGAGAAGAGAGACAATACAAGCAGTGACAGAAGTGAAGAAATTCCTGTGTGGATTTGATCAGAAGCAACCCTGTAATTTTAAGTCCCATTTATGATGCAAACGTCAGCGACCGAAGAGAACAGGCTTTATGTTTATTACAGCTTCAGCTTTGGTTGTTGAGGGGTAAAGCTTGTACTTTTTATATTATTAAGCTGCTATTTAGGCAGGAACTATATAACTACACATTGCTGTTGCTATTGTTTATGTATAGTTTCTTACTACTGATACTACTTACTAATATTTTCAGCTTCTGGGCTAAAACTTTCATATTGCATATTTGAATGACTGCAGCTGAGGTCTAGTCCTGTGCACACTTTACGATTCAAACATGTAGAGAGTGGTAAATTGTCCACAATAAGAGACCGAAGCAGCTGTGACTTCAGCTAGTGATGACAGTCAACTGAAAATAGAAAGTCAGGCTTAAATAGTAGCAGTGTGTCCTCTTCTTTAGTGTTCAAAAATGTTTTTAAAGAATTTATTGATTGATTAAAAACATAGCCTGTGCATCAAGTAGTCAATTAAAAAGCACAGTGGTGTTCAAATAAGCTCTGGAAATTGTTCTGGATATTGTGCAAAAACAAAAAAAAACATGTATACGATGAAGTATGCGTAAATCTTTGTAAGTGAAAAGGCAGAATAAACTGTCAAGACTTCTAGCTGTTGTGCATAAGTCCATAAGAATTCTTATAATCAAAATAAAATTCTTAAAAAGCCATTGACCAATTAATTAACTAAACAATTACAGTCCTAATAAATATTTGTGCACAGGTGCTGTATGACAAGAGGCAAATAATATTTACTAGCTCTTTGCAGGGAGCCTCTTGAAAAAATATAATACATCTCAATGAGATTTTTCCTGGTTAGAAAGGTCAAGATTAAATAAAAACAATGCAAAACAGACTGGTTTATAAAAAGATGCCTGGATTCTGGAACAGCACAAAAACTCTTTTAAACCATTTTTAAAAAGGCCACCACTAAACCCAGGTCCTCAGTACCTAAACCTGAATAGAGGAAGCATACACGTTTTACTGAGTTTATGGACATGGCCTTCTTGTGTGAAAGCTCAGAACCTCCACATTAGCACTGATTAATGACTGGCTGCAGATAGTGCAAACCAAGTTGGGATTTAGGTAGTGAGGATGAGAAAGGCATTTTAGGTTTAAAACAACAGGATTCCTGAGCTGAAACTGGCAATCCAAATGGCTCGTTTTTCCATATAAATTATTTACAATTCAGCAGATGATAGGATATTTCAGTAAAGATCTGAAGTGAGTTCAAACTCTTCAAAAGTCTAGTAGTGCACTGCTCTGCCTAACAACAGTATTACAGTAAAAGAGAAAAAAGATAAATGCAAGTTGCCAAAAAAAAAAAATATATATAAAAATCTCAATTTAGTTAATGCTGTTCTCACTTGAGCACCCTCTGTGCAAACAAAACCTCTCACTCAATAAGGCGGTCGCCTTATTGAGTGAGAGGTGCTAACCATGGTGTTTTTCATTTTTACCAACAACACGATGAAATGAAGGTTGTACAGTCAACTAACATTAATAAATCAATCTTCATTGAATCAATTGATCAGCTAATAAACAATATAGTCAACCAGTGAATTGACTAGACTGAAGGACTATAGCCTAAGCTGACTTTTGTTTTAGCTAAGTTCATATTTCCATACATCATCTCATAAATTAATGCTCCTGGATATGTCTAAAATGTACACTGCCAGTGAGAATTAAATCGTGTTCATTAACTTCTATTTCAAGACTTATGAGAAAAATTGCTATTTTCTATTTTTTTATGTGTAGGCATAAAACAAGTAGGATCAAATATCAATGAACCCTCCGAAATCTGTTTATATTCTCAGATCACTAATCAATGACAATTTAATGAATGTACCACTCCACTGCTCAAATACATAAATGTTTCAAACATAACCGATAAATGTTTGCCGGTTCAGAGTTTCAAATGACACTACAATCTATAGATATTTTATTTCAGTTCAAATATCAGGGTTAGGACAAAACGCAAGTAAACACAATATACAAGATAGTATAAGATTTTGCCTATAGTAAATAATTTTTTTCCATTTTTTTCTGAATTTTGACTTAATATTTATTTACTTTATTTAATATGTTTGCTGTCATTGTAGCACTGCACAAGCTTGTGGCAATTTTGTCTTACAAGATCTTGTAACACGAAATATTGTGCCATATGGAGTTTTGAGGTCTAGTCCAGGGATCTCCAACCTGTAGCATGGGAGCTACCAGTAGCTCTCCACCCCATGCATGAATTATATGTACTGTGCTTAATAACCAAAATCTGATTAACTACCTTTGTCATTTGTCATTGTAAATGGATAATGGTTTGTATTTCATAGGCACCCCATCTAAATCAGTGGCTCTTGTGTATACTCAATTTCTTACAACTGCTAGAAAATGTAGCTCTCGGTCCTTTTCCTTTTATAAAGGTAGGTCACCAGAGGGAAAAGGTTGGAGACCCCTGGTTTAGACACTAAAACAAATGAATCAAATGGATTCAATCTGTTTTTTGCTGGGGCAGTGTCCTGTGCCGTCTGACTTCATTGTTGATGACCTTGATATACAGGCAAAATGTTTTTGAAGCTCTGTTCATGATGCGCCTGTGTTTGTACAACAACTTGGACTACTACAGTACCATAATGCGGTTGATTTTTGAGAAGTAACAGCAAATAAATAACTAATTTACTTGCTCAATAGTAACCCAATAATCCCAACATACCTACTACATATGAGCTATGCAACAATTGAATTAAACTATGTAATGAAGGGCTGCTCACATTGCATACTCATCCTTGTCTTCATTGGATTCAAGGGCTACTTTAGCATAACAAATTCAACTCCAACCAAGTCGTATGCATGTGAGCAGTGGATTTGGACTGAGGGAGGCAAGTTCAAAAGGCAAGGTTACATTCACGTTTAGCTGAAATATAATTTTGTTAAACTCTTCAGTGACACCATATGTGGATGACTGTTTAAGATCTAAACAGTACAACCTAAATGCAGCGTGTAACAAATGCCTCTAGTGAATTATGCCTCATGTCCTATGCTTTTGTGGCACTGAACTTTCTTCTCAAATAAAAATAATTGCAATGACAAAAGTTTGAATGCTTCAATGCCATAAAAGTACACTAAAACGAGGTTACGGTGGAAGCTTAAAAACAGTAGAGGATCATTAGACCTCTTCATTAGGAAGAATTCTTGTCATAATCTGAGTGATAAAAGCTTTTCTGTAGGTACATGGCATGCTTTGGGGTCTGTGTATAGTACAAAAAAATCTTTGATTCCTAAATTAGTTAAATCAGGTGCTGAAATCAATAATAGATGTTTTGCCATTAATCTATAATCTTGTTTTAACTCTAGAAGTTATTTATTTGACACTCTACTCGAATCTTAATAAACTGCATAGTTTTAGAAAAATAAACTTGATTTCATAAATTTCAATGTTACTCTACTGTGTCAGTTGTGAGAACAAATCAGGGTTCTTGAGTCACAGGAACATCCTTAAGTCTGCAAGTAAAATCAAACAAGCTCAACTACCTCTCAATGACCAAACAAAATTTTACTTGATGAAAAAAAGAATCTTAGTTTTTAGGTGCAACTTTTACCTACATGTCTTAAATTGAATTTGTAAGTCAAATTAAGATCAAGCTTTACCAAGTTTTACCAAGTGAAAATGGTGACATTTATATATAGCGCTTTTCTATCTCTAACAGGCAAAGCAAAGCATTGTCACATCAAAAAAACACTAACCCACACACATTCATTCATATGTGTACGAACTACAAAGTCAAGGGCTCTTAACGAC
>JACN01014386.1:0-11976 GCA_000787155.1 Scartelaos histophorus | reverse complement strand
CATAAGGTGGAACAGAGCATTTTGAACATCAGAGTAGAATAAATGATCAAACTGGGACTGGTGTGTAGTAGGATTAGAAACACAAGAAAAGGCTCCATAAATTACATCATATATCCAGGAGGCCGTGATGTCATGCTTCATATTCCCTCTTTTATTCTTTCCTCTTTTATCTCTGTCCTGTGTCCCTCTCAGGTCGCTCCCTCCAGACTCCTGACAGACAGTTTCCAAAGAGCACGGCAGTTTGGGGAAATAGGGAGATGATTGCATGAATTCATGAATTAATGAGAGTATGACTTGTAAAGGGAGAGTGAGGACTGTTAGGCCCCAAGTGGCAATGTTTTATTAAACAGCCTTCATCTGCGCTTCTCTATTTGAATTAGTTAGCGGAGGGGTCAAAACCTGCGGAAGAGTCAAAGACGACAAATGACACAAGTAATGCATCCTCCAAAAACACAAAATTAAATAGTGATCTTTTTATGCGAGAAGTGTCCAGAAGCGACCTTGTAGTTAGCGATTTGACTCTGGGGTCACATAAACTCTCTCTCCCTGTAAGTTTTGATTGAAAAAGACTTGTCAGTTAAAAATACCACCGTGCCCTGTGAGGGAAATTGTCAGTATGTGCGGTGGAGGTTTCATTTCAAATGGGACCTCCCACAGTGAAAATGCTGCACTGCAATTTCTCCAGGACACTATCCATTTTATAACAGTGGCAGCTGAGGAAAACATTCTTGTGAAGATATTGTGTGAGAATCCAAATACTCATTTAAATGTCTTCAAGCTCTTTCTAATAGCAGGGTAGGACTTTAACAAAACACCTTTAGTATTTGGAGACTTACACAGAGAGGTAATTTGAGGGTGACAGGATGCTACCAAACAAAGCGCATTTTTGGGATGATGACTATAATTTGCAATGCTGATTTGTTGTGACAGACTAAAAGACTAAAATGTGCCCACATTGAGTTTGTGCGACGAAACTCGTTCTCAGTATTCGTATTGAATGCAGCGGAGTTACAGCACGGTCCACTGCCTCAAGGTGAGCTACATGTGAGGATAGCATCTCCTATTGACACACAAAGCCTCTGCATCGACCCGCCTTTGACTGACAGCCCCGGAAGCCTTGACTTCTCCCTATCTACCTCACGCTGAGACCTTAGGAAAGCTAAATTTAAACTTCACAAGTGACAGAGAGATAGGGTAAATGGTTGAGGGTAAGGTTTTTCCGGTCACCCCAAACACTGCGTGCCCAGTCTCATATCCAAAGGCCTAAACAGATTCTTTAATCAAAAAGAAGAGAAAAGTGGATTTGATGAAGGCTGACAACAAAGAGGGAGTAATGAGGAGGCTGATGTGCTGTGACTCAGGCAGGGCCTTGCATTAGAGGAGAAAACAGCTCAAGACTGACGACACTGGAATCGTGTCACTTCTAACACATGTGCTCTGGTTATGACTTTTCCTACACTAGTTTTTCACCATAAATAATATTACCACTACTACCCCTACTACTACTGCTGCTACTGTAATCGAAATATATTGCTGAGTTTTAGATGAAATCAAATAATTCTGTTGGACAATAATATTAAAACTTCATATTTGTTCATGTAATCAGTGCAGAAAGTGCCACTTGCCGTCCATATATGACATATGAGTATAACAGCATTATCTTCAATAACCTGAAAAGCTTAATATTTCATTTTCTGAACAGTTTAAAACATTATTAAAATTACTGAGGCTCTTGTTTGCATAATATACCTCCTTTAAATGTGGAGCACTATCTGTGTTTCGAGTTTAGCAGACATATAAGGTGACTAAATAATTTGTCTTGTAGATTTTTTTCCCTTTCATCTCTAAAGGAAGAGTTCACTTTTTGTGCAGTTATGCATTTTTAAACAACCTGCCCTGGAGCTAGTTAAATTTACCAAAATGCTGTTATACTGAATGACGCTGAAATTATTACAGCAGCCCCATAACCGTAGTTGCTATTATGGACACACACACTTTTGCCCATTTCCAGGCAGTGGTGAGCTATTTGGAGAAATAACACAAAGACTGTCACCTGCATTCACTAGGGGCACACATCCTTCATGTTCTTCAGAGTGAAAAGAAGCCTTATTACCTGAGAAGGACTAATTGTAATTGCAACTGGTTAAAACTAGTCAAAGCAGGTGTTGTTTAACTGGCACAGAGGCTTGTGAATTGTAACAAGTACATGAGCAAACAAGAGTCATACATGACAGTTTCACTAAGTGAGACACTAAAGGGCAAAAACTCAAATAAAATCAAAACTACTGAATGTGTGAACGTGTTGTGTGTCAATGTGAGAGACAAAGTTAACTGACTTTTACTTCTTTCATTTCAGGAAAAAAAAACAAAACTTTTATCCAATCAGAGAAGTTATGGGAAACACTTAGTGCCCCAGAGAGAGAGAGGGACTAGTTGGGTGGAGTTTCAGGCAACCCTTTAAATAATGTTCCTTAGTAAAGAATTTATAAGGCTATCATAATAATAAAATAAACTTATAAAACATTAACTATGTCCTTAATACTGTAAATAAGTCATTAACAACAAGCATCTCTCACTGACACTATTCAAACTCTCCTTGGTTATAGAGACCACAAGCTCCACCCACTATCCTACATAACCAGGAAGTTGTCTGCAGCACTCCCTATGCTCCCACCACAACCTCCCTGCTCAGCCCTGCCCTGGAAGAACAGCGAGTGTCAAAAACAAACCATGAACTACTGAAGTATTTGAAAACTTGAGGTAGAAGAGCGCATACTAATACTTACGGAAACTGAACTCCACCCTTCATTCGCCTTTCATAAAAGTCAAATCAAGAGGAGATTTTGTCAGATTGTTCCCCATCATGGATAAGCTCTCTGTGATTTGTCCATAAAAAACAGATTTAGTATTATTTTCAAAATAAAACTTTGAGAAAACTTTTAGGGGGCACTTTTTTTTTTTTTTTTTTTAAGTCAGATCAGTTTAAACACGCTTAAAAACAATAACCAGTGCTTATTGATGCCTTGACTAAAGAACATTAATTTAAAGCTATATCACATTTCATTCTAAAATATGGTTACAATGTAGTAGTAGTAGTAGTAGTAGTAGTAGTAGTAGTAGTAGTAGTAGTAGTAGTAGCAGTAGTAGTAGTAGTACAGTTTTAATAAATATATAGAGGTAATAACCTATAGAGTATTTCTTACCATACTCAAGTAATACTATAAACTGTACTTTTACTGTAACATTATTATGGGAGCAAAGGAAGGGATTTTTAGTCTTCCTTTCACCTGTGACATTTTTCTGTGCCCAATTCACCCTGATGGATGGAGGGACATATCTTTGGAGTTTGGACATTTTTACTTTTGGCTTTCTTTATGTCCTCCATATCTGCCATCTCCCTCGCTGTCTCATTGGTGATAGCCGTGTCAACAGTAAGGAGGTGTCAGTCAAATGCCAATACAAAATACAAGATGTCCTTTCTCTGGCTGGCTCTCTCAGCGCTCCCCATCTCCACTGGACTGTTATCAGCACTGGAGTGGTCTTGAAAGCCTGGGGAAAAATCCTCCCTGTGCGCGCTCTGGCTGTCATTGTAATGATCCCTTGATGGGCCTATTCCCTGGCCAGAAAGTGAGCGTAAAAAGGTGGGCCAGGTTAAAAGCCAAACTGAACAGACTTGATCGTAAAGTTTGCATCCAAGCAGCCGTGTGATAAGCCAGAATTATTTGACAGTAGGATTTGCAATCTATCATCTGAAATCAAGATTTATAACACAGTGCACATTCAAAGCGGCATTCGTTTTTGGGAGGAGAAGGCTAAAATACAAAAATAGGTGCTAAAATATGTGTGCAGGTTGTATAAATAATAAAGACACATGGAGAAAACCACATTATTAGACATAGACATAGACATAGACATAAACTTTATTTATCCCCAATGGGAAATTCATGTTCCAGTTTTGCTCTGTATTGTTCAAAAATATTAAAAATAAAATAAAATTGTAGAACTAAATCTACGCAGAAAAGTCAATGTATTTGTCCTTGTCCTTAATATTATATTATATAAGCTAAATAACTGCAATTTCTTGTCCATTTAAGATGAACTATGTAACTTTTCCAGAGGAGGAGCCACTATCTACTTGCCTAGAATGTTCCATAGTAAAGCATTAGTTAAAGTTCAGATCTGTGGAGCGGTGAATCACAGGAAGAATACATTTTACAGCATTTAAAGCCATAAAAATCTTCAATTTATTTAATGCTATAATGTGAAACAGTGAAGACAAGATCATATCCACCAGAAAAATGACATAGAATATCTTTAAAAGTCTTATTCATAGATGATTGCAATTAATCTTGCAGCTTGTGTGTGTTTCCATCTGTGTGTGTATGGAGTGCACATTATCTCGGGGTAAGTCTGATCTGCCTGTATGAGCTCCCACATGTTTCTCTTATCTCAACACTAACCTGATGCTACACAGAGGCTTTTGTCTGAGGAACAGTGATGATACGTTGAAGATACTGTATATACTCAAGGGCCGGTTTCTGATACAAGATGGCGCGTCCAATAGTAAAATGAACAAAGAAAAAAACTCAAGAACATATGCGATGCGAGGCTTTACAACCGAGATAGGAAGGCAATTGGAGACCAGCGTATAAGAAGAGATACTTGACTTTGCTCTGACCGTAAGGCAGACAAGTTGAAAAAAAATCCTACTGACTTCCATGATACTAGGAAGCTTATGCTGCATATTTATGTGCCTGAAGTTGACCTCAACCATGGACAATTTAGTCATAAATTTACAGAGACAAAAATACTATCCACTTCCAAACTCACCGAGGGCCTTCACCAGATCCATGTGAGTTTATGATGACACATAACCAGTCGACTACTAAAACAACTGTTGATTTAAGTGACCATTAACTGTGATCTGGACAACAGGGGCTTTTCTTCTTCAATAATACACTTTATTTGTGAATATTCCCTATAAGCTTTCAGATAGAATGTTGACTGTTTTAATTTTTTAACACATACATTTTAACTGTGTTTTAAATGTATTCCAAAATTTTGATGAGACGTATAATATCTTGAGACATATTTGCTTGTCCACTAAATGCTAAAATAATATAATATTAATAGTAATATTAATTAATAGTAATATACAGACTAAATGACTAAAATAATGGTCTGTATGGTCTATAATGCACATAATATTGCCTAATTACCTAATACCTAAAACCTAATACCTAAAATTTCCTAATAGTAATGATACAAAATCTCATGTCACAGGATTGTCACACATGAGAAAAATAATCTCATGAGATGTTTTCCCCATTTAAGTTGGGCTAAAAAAGATTAAGTATTGGTGAGTTGCATCTTTTGAGACGCTGCAGTTTCAAGAAGCACTGCCACAGAAACAGCAAACATATTAAATTAAGTAAATACATTTTTTTGTTGCTTTGGTAACTATATTTAGTTAAAATCTTGTTTCAGTCTTGTGTCTTGTCCTGCCTATTGCCTAAAGTGAAATCTTTTAATATCACCTTAAAATCAAAATTAGAGGAAAAATTAAAACCACACATAGTATTTTATTCTAAACACCTTTTAAAAATGTCAAACAAATGTAAATTTTCTCAACAGCGATTCTCACAGTCTAGCACCTGCATGTACTCGGCTTCCAACCAATCGTAGGTCACTTCTCACTCGGAGCCAAACATAAACGGTTCTGTTAGTCGCCCATTTACATCTTCATAGGTTGAATCCTGTCCACATGCCCAGATGCCCCCACAGCAGGGCATCATTAATACCTATCCTAGGGCACAAGAACCAATGTCATGCTGGAGAATCACTGTAGCCACAGTCAGATCGTATATTTGAGCCAGTGGTGTAGTGCGAGGAGTTCACTTTCTACATGCAGTTAATGTTTGCTTTAAGGGAAATCAAATCAATTATTCAACCATTCTGAGAAATATTTCAGGAGAGCAAATTAATGTATGCGTGTGGCAAGGTGAGTTAAAATTTCATATACACCTCAGAACACATATATTTGCATGTGTTAATACACTGGATTCCTACTTGAACTGAAATGCTCTCCAAATATGCAAAAGACTCATTTCCAATTTGAGAATGAGCTGGATTAAAACAAATCTAACTGAAACTATACATTTTCTACATTTCTCAGGCTCCATTAGTTGGTTACAGACAAAAAGCCTCTGACCCAGTAGTATTGTATTTAATTAAATCATGCAATGTTCTGCAGTTCAAGCCCAGCATGTTTCAAAGGAGAATCATGCAGACAAATAAATAGTTAAATAAAGATACCATAAAGACACATCACATTTATTACACTATTATCTATGTTATAATGTTGCTTCATTACCACAAACATGCCTGATTTTTGTTGTTTCAGTTTCACACGTTTAACACATAAACCATGCATATTAAAAGAAAAAACACACTGTTCCACCTTCTGATCTTACAGGGAGTGCTCCATTGTGTTTTTAAACTCCATACACCTTCACTAGAATAATTTAGAGCCTTGGAACTGCTGATGCCTACTAAGCTTTGGGAAAAAGGACCTTTAAAGCTACCACTACATGACATCACAAAGTGGAATTTTTGCATTTTGAGCTTTTGGAGACATAAATAATAAATGAATGACACAAAACACAACTTCGTATATGTTTTTGAGGTGGTAACAGCAATGTAACATGGCAGTAAGAGACAATATTGTGCAATACAGAACACTTAAAGCTAATTTAATTTAATGTGTGCCTACAGAAGAGTGTATTCATTCAGCAGCCATAGAAATCCTCTTACCAATAGTCATTCCTATTTAAGAATGGCATTATTTCAGTGTGATTGTTGCCTGTGTGTTGCGTAATTCTCCAAATGTACACTATATACAATGAGTCAGACGGCATGTAGGTGGGCCCAGGGAAGCGTGACTGACCTTGATTTTCCGACTGTAAAGCCCTTTTCATATGCTCCCATCGGTATGCAGTCCAAAATACACTCTGACATTTTATAGTGGGGTCATACCTGAGGGACTCCAGGGGGGTGTATTGGACAAACTTAGTTCCGATATACACACTCATATACTGCAAAGGTCAAAATGTGATAAATAGCATGTCTGTGAAATACATTATAATATTGTATTTTATGGTTTTATTAATAGGATTTTGGACAAACCTGTAGTTTAAAGGTCTGATAATACAAAAACATACCTAGTTTTGTTTTATTCACACATGTCTGAGTATTTTTTTATAACCATATTGTTTGTTTGCATCTGTGAAGCTCAGAATTCTCTGTTTCACCTTGTAATATCCTGAATGAGTAATTTTCAGCTCACAGGTACTTCTACTTTATCTTTCGTTCAGGAAAGATTGACAATTCCAGAGCTGAAATTATCCAAATGAATCTAGGGAAGAAAAAACACAGTAGAGCATTTCCTGTATTACCACATCATGACAACGTGAGTGTTTTCTGTTTGAAAGAAGATATGTTGTTGTGGAAATATTTGTATGAGAACAAAATAGGGATATTGAGTCAAACAAATGTCTTTGTAGGGTTTATTCTTTTGCAAGAGAAAGAGCAAATAGAGGAGAGCGTAGATCAAGTAGAGGAAGGAGAGAGGGAGCATGGGGCAGTCCTACTCCTCGGTTTTATACAGGCCGTACAAAGGTTTGTACACAGGTCATCATGACATAAATAATGGGGGAGGACTCGACAGTGAGGGGATGCACCTGCAAGAGGAATGTCAGTGTCACAGGAAAAGTACTGACTGAAACTGGGGCCAGATAATCAATAGTAAATATGTTCAAGGACATTTTAAAATGATTTTTTTTCCTACAATATCCATGTATTAAACTTGTGTGAATAAAACAAAACACTACTATGTTTTTTGATGAGGAAACATTATAACAGATCAGAAAATCTGTTTAATATACATTATTATTACATACATATATCAAAGTTACATGTTATGACAAGCTGTCTTTACCCAAATGTTTTATTAATGGTAGAAAAGAAACAAAAAATGTTTGGATTCATAACCATGGAGTAAACTATATGTATTAACCTGCTAAACCAAAACTAAATAAATACTCCATTATAAAGACTGAAACCAGCACTAAACAGAGCAAAAACTAGACCAAACTAATCTAATATTTGAGCAGCAGGTGCTCCAGTTCACTTGCCACACAGATCTTACCTGTTACAAGTTCTCTGATTTCCACATCTCCAGTTTTTCTCAGGAGACGGACCAAAGCCGGGATCCCTCCACAGTTCTTCAGAGCCACTTTGTTCTCATCATTCGCTTTGCCATAAACCAGATTTCTCAACGCCCCACAAGCGCTGCGGTGCACTTCGCTCATTCGGTGGTCTAGCAGGTCCACGAGAAGCTGAATACCGCCTTGTCTCCGAATCTAGAAACAAAATTTGTCCCATTATTATTCATTAGATACTTAAATATCTTGTTTGGTTGATAGCCCTTGTGTTGTAAACTAAGATTGCTGTCTTTTATCCTCATTACCTGTCATTTTTGTCCAAATCTATTCAACAACTAGGCGTGCACTAATTAAAACCACTATGACACAGCTAATGACTGTGCTTCATAAAATAAAATGACACTTAATTACAGCAAAATCAGTGCGCCCCATTGCTCTTCTCATAGTGAATGACATCCTAACAAACTGCCTCTCAGGACAGCACGAGGCACCAGTCCACTTCAGCATCGCACTAATCAAATTCCTTTATTTTAGGTTTGTGTGATTATGAGTCATTTCTGTTTATACTGTATACATACATATCATGTTTATTATAGGTTATATTGAAATAATAACATACATTTCACATGGCCTATTTAATATGATCTTTGAGGTCTTTTCATTATTTGGAAAATAAATATACAATTCAAAAAAATATTTGCCCATTTTTTTGTTTAAACTCATAAAAAGACTAGTAAAATGTAGATGTTTTTATTAGGAACGCACCAATCCAATACTAATAACAGATATTGGTGGTGATACTGAAAGAATTTGCTGGATACGATATTGGCTTTGAAATACTGGTTTGGTTGATATCCTTGTTGAACATATGAATTGATGCTATGTAATTTTAATGTCTTTCTTACTCTGTAAAACACTTTGTGCATGAATTGTGCTATATAAATAAACTTGCCTTGCCTTGTCCTATAGTAAAGACAATTTACTGGTCATACTCAGGCCACAATGTGTCACATGTTTGAACTTTAATTTATACAAAGCACTTCTATGGTTAAATAACATCTACATAACACATATGAGTCAGTTTTGTCTTATTTTCTTTTTGTTTAGAGGAAATAAATGCTGTATTCAACCTCTTCATTATTGCTTAATATTGGGAATTGGCAGATACTTAACGCTGTATTATCAGAATCCATATGGGAACTGTAAAAGCTGGATCGTTTTTATACAGATTTTTCAATTTAAAATGTTCAAACAATGTATTTAATTAAAGGTCAGAGACATATTTTTTCCCATTAGTTTAGTTTCATTTCACCAGATCACAATACCCTAGCACTACAACAACTACAATTACAACTACAACTTACAAATAGCATACATAAAAGACATGATGGTTCCTGGCATCGTAATGAAAGACTCGTCATATTACATAGAAAATCTTCCCCCGTTGATGTCTCATGTAAATACTTCCCCTTCTAGTGCCCTACATATTGGGTTGTGACTCTCTGTTACACCACAGGGATCTGCATTGTTCTCAGAGCGACTGGCAACTTACAGCAGCGTGTGTGCAGCCCAATCCACGGGGTGTTCCTCTAAATGCTAAAATTGGCTAATCGCTGTAGGGGTCTATTCATATGGCAGCAGCTACAGGAGGAAGATATCAAGAAATAATCATAATTGTTGTTTTAATATGCAAAATTTGAATGTCAAGTCTATCATCAACAGGTAAAACTACTAAAATTGAGCCTCAACCAAAACATTTTTTAAACCACATTTCAAAAATATTGGCTAAAAATGGCTCATATCAGGATAATGCAAAAAAAAAAAGGGATTCATTTTTGTCAATACCGACTACTCCTCGCAGTAACTAGCACAGTTGAGCAAGTCGATAGGCGATAAAGTGGAGAAAAAGAACTCTTATTTAATCAAAGTCTGAAGTGCGTAATCAGAGACCTTGAAAGCCAGGCCTTTTCTCTCCTCCTGTACGTCCTCCTACAGACCTGGGAAATCAAGGACGAGCAAATATCTTCAGTGTTTGCTAAACTCGGCGGCACCAGATGGACAGAGAAGTTCTCACAGGAACAAAAAATATGACTTATCCAAAACTCATTGTGCACTCTCCGGTGGAAAGCCAGCACATCTGCCACAACTAAGTGCAAAAAGCAAACAAAGAGATTCATTTGGTTCTTTAAAGCAGCTGTATTGTGTGGTGGGATGATATATATAAATTATCTGTTGTTTGCTCCTCTCCATGTAGATTTTACTGAAAATTTCACAGTACGGTGTTTCTTTTTTTATCTTTTTATTTCAACTACAGGTGCTTTATATCTACTATACCCCGAATGCATTCTCACTATTACTGGAACTTAGTCTTTCTGCATCACCTGTTTGTCTCCATGGTGCAGGATAAGTTTAAAGTCATACAGAGTAACATTTCAGTCAAATAATTAACCAAGTAAACACACAGGTGGTGGACATTGGACCAAAAAAGGTAGATAATGCGCCTGTAAGTTGCAATCTGGCAGTTCTTGCATTGACATTGCCAAAGGTAATGGTATATTTTGAAATGTTCATTCTAATTAGATAAAGTTGCAATAGTATACCTTAAAATGACTATAATATTGAAGTAAAACCACTTTCAGTTTTCGCACCCGATAAAACCAGGATTAAGAAAAATAATTATTAAAAAAACATAAGAAACTGTTAGAGGGCAAAGAGCGGACGCAGGTTTTTGATGACACAGCAGGAGTTTATCGAGCAAAATGACTTTGCTTATCTATTCAATTAAAACGGATTAAAGGATGCAGCGAACAGCAAACTAACCTTGCACCAATGGCTGCACATTTTCCAACCAACCTGATTTGTGGTGCCCCGCTGTCTTCACCCCTCGCCCCTCTCCTCCCACACCTCCGCCTCCTCCTTTCTCTGCCTCTTTATGCTTGTGTCACACTTAATCTATCCCTCCATAAAAACCATGGCGCTATTACTTTGCACTGTGAGCTACCTGCGCATCTCGCCACAACCTCTACCCCTGTATTGCATGTAAAAGAAGATTAGAAGTGCAGATTGATTTGTCTTTGTCTCCCGCTGTTCTCCACTGGCCCTGACTTTCGGTAACCCATAGCGACAGGAGCATTGCTGTGGTAACAGTTAGCAGTGGTGACAGCTGGGATTGTGGGAAAAGGAGGTGTTGCAGGTGTTAAAAAAAAAGAAAAAAAAGAGCTAGTGATGGGACATGGTAACACATACCTGCAGCCTAACAGAGTATGATTCAAGACATATGGGATGCCAAGAGTGATCAGCACCAGGAGGCAGTGTCTCCGAGGATTATATGTTGCATAGTAAAAGCTTTATTATCAGATGTGGGTGCTACTATTATCCTTTAAAGGTGCATTGTGTAATTTTTCTTGTGGAGTGTCAAATGGAGATGCTGTTGTCTGGAACAGGGGTCTTCAACATTTTTCCTCCGGTGAGCTACTTTTACAAAATGAAAATGCCAGAGAGTTGCTAGTTTTAGCAGTCACAAGAAATTTAGTAAATACACGGTAAGGGTAAGGGCACAGTTAGATGACTATAAAACATAAACCATTATCCATTTATAAGTGTATAAAGTTAGGGATCAAAATGACATATTTACACTGGTAATAGGCATTTAAGCAATCAAATTTTGCTTATTGAGCACAATATGCATAATACTAGTAGCTCCCAAGCTACAGGTTGGTGATTCCTGGTCTGGAATGTTTCACGGTTTGATATT
>JACN01063537.1:0-15269 GCA_000787155.1 Scartelaos histophorus | reverse complement strand
TTGAATTGAATTGAAATTGAATTCATAATGAACAAATAGTAATAGTTTAAAGGTAAATACGCAACTTCATGAAAGTAGCGAGTCAGCTCTATAATTGCATACAAATAGAAAGCTGTAGCTCTTAGGCAAATGATTGTTATAAATGATATTAGAAAGTACCAAATACCAAAAACAGGAAATTGAAAGATGCTTACTCAAATTATGGTTGTCTTTCTTTTGCCTTTCTTTGGCCATCACCCTTGTGTCATGTTCTGTTGAAATAAATCAAACAAGGCGGAAATTGATTAGCTGCGCACATTAGTTTGGAAACAGAAAGACAATGAACAAAAACACCACAACAGAAACTCCAGTCAGCCATGGCGCCGTTATTTTGGGGGAACTACGGGCAAAGGTCAGACAGCTTGACCTCACTTTTCACACAAACACACTATGAAAGGGTCTAGTCATTGTAGGAAATGGAAACTTTTTGAAAAACTACTTGCTCAGTAATTAAGACAGTTTAGCCAATTCTCTCTTGTGCGTGAGCGAGACAAAAATGTGTCCATATTTGTATTCACATTCTTCCAAATTACATGATTGGGGACCTGAGATTGGATTTGCCAATTTGTCTGTGTTGATTCAATCAGGACAATTTCAAGTCTGTGTAACAGCCCATTGTCCTCCACACCCCACACTCCAATGAAACAGATGCCAATTTACTTATTTGCCCCTCGAGAGAAGGGTTTTTGTGGCTTTCTTTCTATTTCCTAAATCAATTAGGATTTTTGGCTTTTTGAATCTAGTTGTACCAGCTAAGAATAGATTGGACAGACTTAGTGTTGCATATATATCACATTTAAATGAAAATCGAAATTTGAGTTGGGAGATTTATCAAATGGCAAAGGCTGGAATCATTTAGATAATATAATGTTCTCTATAAAGAACACAATATTCTTTCTTTTTTACAGAAAACTTGTGCTGTACTTGTAGTTTAGACCTCTACAAACATGTTCTAAAAATAATTCAGTTCATGTTGCAGTTTTCTCTCAAATATTAAGTTGTGCACTTCTCAAAATCCTATTTTTTAAACATTTATCATAAATATAATCAGAATTACAAAATATATATTAGAAAATCTATTTATTTTTCCCCAAAATTGTGCAGCCCAAGGTTGAGTTGTGCCAAAAGTAACATTTTAAAACAACCACTTGCTCAAAAGGGGTAATACAAAGTCAGTACTATTAGCAATGTAAAGTGATTTAAATTGTATTGTATGTAAAGGTATGTTTGTATGTTGTATTAATTCAAATTATGTTAAATTAAATGTTATTAGTTAGGAATATGTGCATGAATTTAAGCTTTATTTATATGTAGTAATTTGTTAGTTGGCATTACGATTAAAGCTATGGTATATGTTCGTACCTGTGTATTCCCTTTTAACAGTGAGCTTTGTGGGGTTAGAGGTAGGACTCATTCCACCACTAGGGGGGTTCATACCTTGTTCACCCCCATAGACGTCCAGCATGCTGCTACTGAGGGAAACCTGGAGAAGAAGCCAAAGAGATAGAGAAACGGTCAGTTGTTTCTGTAACACAAATGCTTGTTTTGGGCTGCTGTGAGTCTATTGTTATTGCAGGTGGGATTTAAAGGCTAAACATGTAAAAGATGATCAGATAGGAAGAGAGGTTGCCTGCCCCCTGGTCATCACTGCAGGGAGCTGTAGTACCCCAGACAACATCACTACTTATTTAACATTACAAACAACTCCATGTAACCAGGCTTTGGGTTCATACAAGCCTGACCTTCACCCTTGCACTGAGCGACAATTCACGGCTACACATCTGTTAAACCCACCATTTTTGAAAGCTTTTCACTTAGAAGTCTCGACCAAAACAGTGCTAGCCTTTGTGTTGAAAATAGTAGGCCGTTGCATGAAGAGGCTAGCTAGGTCAACCACTGGAGACAGAGGCAAAACTGTTTATATGGCCCTCTTCTTGTCTGGGAAAGCATGCATCAAGTTTGGCCGATAATGACGCCTTTTCACAGTCGGAGCGGGGAATGTCAAGATATAGCGTGCTGACATGCGTGTGTGTCTAATTCGCATTTGTGTATTTATGGGAACTCCGAAGATGCGCGCAGCCGATTTCGACTACGACATGTGTGTCAAATTGAGCGGGGTAGACGATAACGCTGCGTGTCAGGCCGAGGGAAGGCGGCGGCGGGGGAGAAAATGGTTGAAGGAAGAAACAAAATAGAAGGAAAAACGCAGACATTTCAAATATTTGCATTTGCTGTGGTTTGCGAGCATTTGTCTCATTATCTCGGCGAGATGGAGGAGGGTGGGATACAACTGCTTATCAAAGTGAAAGATTGCAACAGTACGCCATATTCCACTTCAATCGTAATCACTTTTAGTCCTCCTACATCTACTTTCCTGGATGTGTTGACACCGCAAAATGACAAGATGCATAGTAGTACTGTATGACTAATTAGAATGAATCAATCTTGGTATCATTTCTGAGCAAGCCCGTAGGGAGTAGTGCTTGCAATCGCCCGATCTGATGGCTCAATATCTCTTGTCTATTTGCAACTTTGTGAATCTCGCCTTCTCCCACCCACTCATTCCTTCCTCTCTCACCATATTGTTGTGTGTTGTCATTTCCAGCATGTTTAACCACATTCACAATCCCTTTCTGTATTAGGCTGTGTTGTCATTGCATTCCTTAAGTTTTTTTGCGTTGATGCCCCCACATACCTGCCTAAGCATACTAGCTTCACTTTGTCACCTCTGACGCTTCTTGTTTTAACTTAAAGGCGCATTGTGTAAACCTTACTATCTTCATGGAGACCAAACCTGATGAAATAACAGGTCAGATCTACGAAGAGAGCCTGTTTATCTATGTATTTTTGAGCAATAAAATCATCTGTAAATGAATAAATCTAAGATAAAACTGTTTAATTTGATATTGTGCAATATTCTAAGCAGGGCAATGGCATATCCATAGACTCAAGAAGGTGACAGACCTCCAGTTGAAAAGTTACACAGTGCACCTTTAATCTTTATTGCTGATCTCGGTAAGTAATGTGAGAAATGTCGCTAAGCTAAGTGAACTTTGACTCGTCTCTAGACTTAAGCTGCCCCTTTTCTGAGAAGGGTCCCCCTGTTCCCAAGCCAGTCAAGCTGCACATACGTGTTTACACAGACTTGGAGTTAAAGTTGTTAATTGGACAAAAATCATCAGACATTAGCGTAGCAACGATTGATACTTACATTGTTTTGCATTATGATGTTGGGCTCCATGCAATCCAAGCCCCCATCATTGAACCCGGACTCAAGACTAATTAGGTCATCAATAACTTCATCCATAGGGAACTAAAAGAAAACAGTGATTTTCAGTATATTTACGGACAGACTGATACCAATACTGTCCATGTTAAACTAGGGAAAGCTCATAGTACATTCAAAATATACACCAAAGGGGAGGGGCTGTTACAGAATAATCCAATAATAACTAGCTTTCCATTGCTATGCATTAGGTGGTAAATCATGCATTTGTTATCAATGAAAACTCTCATCTCTTCAGGCTGCATGAAGTTATTGATGAGCAAAGTAGGGAGAGTAAAATCAATCAGTGTTGATTAGTCAGAGCCGTTTGCATTGTTGACATTATAAAAGTTAATCTACTTGACTGATTAAAAGTAGTCGGCAAAGTGGCAAACATGATTTTACATTAACACAAGTGGTTTAGAGTTATTACATGAAAACAAAAGCTAAAAACAGGCCTATCACGATAATTATTATGCCTAGTTTTGGGGGGGAGGGTACTTTTTCTTTACTCTAGTGGGGAAGTTTCTGTTATTTTCTTTACTACAATAAGATCTGAGCTGAAGAAGGTTGAATAAATAGCTTAAAAGAGATAGTTTTACCATTTGTTATTATAATATATTGGGCTATGTAAGCTACTGTGTCCAAAAAAGGCAGTAAAGTTTGTTTAAGTCTATATTGTCTTCAAAATCTTTTATCGTGACAGGTCTAGATAGAAAAACCAACAAGGAAGTTACAACACATTTGATGAGTTAGTTGATTACTTTCAATTTTAGATTCGTGACACTAAAAAGCACATTGCGACCAAGCTTAAACTTGTGTACTTTCACATAGAGAAGTAGCACCTACCTCTCCATCTGGGTTTGCCATGGTCAGTAGAGTTACGGGACTATTGGGGCTGCTCCCATCGCTCACGGAGCCCAGATGTTGCCTCATGACGGGCACGGTGGCGATGGGTTGTCCAGGAGTGTGAGGGTGAGGCATGGTATTGTGCCCTGGGGCGGCGGAAGAGGCTAATTTCGAGCCCAGCGTCAGGTACTGCTTCACCTGTTGCGACTGGCTCTGGTGCAGGTGGAACTTGGAGCTCTCCAGGTGGCTCTGAACCTGCATCATAAAGTTTACATTTGAGACGGTGATGTTTTGTAGCATCGTTTAAGTCTTTTTTTACATTTAGTCAGTTACTTTACTATGGTGCTGTATCAATTATTCTTTTGCTATAGCGCATATATTGACAACGGAAGGATTACAGAGACCTTTAGTCAGTTGTTAGTTTTTGTTCTTGTTTTTTTGTGCTGAGGAAGGAAGATTTTGGCTGATCTCATTGTTTAAGTATGATCTAAGTAGCGATAAGTCATTTCCATTGTTTATCATTATTAGTTGTTCAGTTATTTTTTTTTTACATTACTCATGAGTTCTTGGTAATAACAAAACTTCATAGAATTTCAAGTCACTACCTTTTAATCATGACATCATTGCATCAGTAATGCTTTTAAATCACTTTTACTACTTCTAATCAACAAAGAACCAACTTTAAAAATCTGAATTTTAAAATAGCTTAAGAAAGCAAAAGACATTTCAGAAGTCGCAAAGGATAAACTGAAATGACCAACCAAAGCATGAAGTGCCCATCAACTTACCAACAATGCCAAGCCCAGATGGATTAAGAAAGCCAACATAAGCCAAAATACTTAAAAAACCAAACATTTAACATCTTTAAACAGCATCCTTACATTTGAAGCTCTGGTTGCGTCCCTCATGGTGTAGTAACTGCAGTCAGTTAAGTGTGGCATTCTCAGAAACGCAGTAATCTTCAGGTTGAGTTTGTTTTGGATGTAGCAGCCACTTTTTAGGATCCTAGTTCATGCTGCTACCCCTGTGTCCTTAGTGAGTGACTGTCCCTCGCTGTGTCCCACCAGTGCCTTATAAGGACCAGCTAGGTGAGCTAATTAGGCCCAAAGCTGGGGTGACCCTTTATGTTGCGTAGCTTGATAATTACTTCAAACACCAAACTGTCAGATCACCCCTGGTTTGATCACTGCAGGATATCTGCCTTTAGCCACTATCACTAATTCATCTGCCCCGCCCTCTTCTCTGGAACTGACCAATCAGCCCAGCTCCCAGTGTCCTCAGTGGCCTGCTCCAGGGCTAATGGGACAGCACAATTGACCCTTGTTCTTCAGTGGGCGTTTTAAATAACTTTTCTACTGCCATTTTTAACCAGGCCCTTTTATTCATTCATTGGTGATAAAGATGGCGTACTCAAAACATCTGATAAGTCTCTTTTGAGTTATTTTGAGATAGCAACGTCTTACCTAAAAATGCCTAATCCAGTTTCAAGTTTGGAGCGCACTGTAAGTTGCTTTATTAGTTTATCGTTGCTCACTATTTTGAGAACCCTAAATGGTGCCAACAATACATGTATTATTACTATCACATCCAACAACATTAGCCTCCCTTTTCCATTCTTAGTAACCTTATATAAATTGACCATTGGGGCCAAAGGTGGTTAAAATTAGAAAAAATAAAAATAGCAAAAGTTAAAATTAGACAAAAACCTACATCTTGGGTTGAGCAATGGGTTAGGTGCCTTTATCAGAAGATTAGATGCTCTTTCCATGTTCTCAGTGCTAAGAAACTATAACTAATTTAACATTTTTGCGTGTTATATTAGCTTATAATATAGATCTACATAAAAAGACACTCATGATATAATTGGCAAAATTCTAAACATTCCTACAGCTTATTTTTTTCACTCTCCCCTTTCCTTTTTATTAAGTTTTGAAGCTTCCAACAGTGTCATGTAGAAAATTCTAAAATTTCCCCAGCCAGATCTATTCCAGCTAAAAACAATGACAAGTCATTCCTTCAATCTTTCTTTTCAAATCCTCTCAACTTGAGTTTCACTGATATTCGGTGTACATGTAGTGAAAGAGTAACTGATTTCAAAACTTCTCTCTATCATACTAAACAATATAGAAACCTGCTATGTCCATTTCCTCCTAAAAAACTGCATTCTCCCTGGTAAGCTCACAGTCTGATTCACCATTCATCCACCTATATACACATCACAATACTCCGGTTGTCAGCGCAGACTGGGGGCTCTTATTTGGGTTATCTATCCCAAACAAGATGCCAGTTGTTGGGCCAATCAACATATTTCTGTCACTACCACGATAGGAGAAGGGATGCCATGTTGGGACTGCTGGCGCACACTAGCACTGCACTGTTATTTGTGTGACAAGAGAATTGTCCTGGTTTCACTTCGCCTTTCTCACTACTGTAAATGCCGGAGACACGCTTGTTATCTACTTAAGGGGATCTGATTAGATTAGGTAATGCTGCTTCAGTCATTCAGGCCAACTACGACAATGGCAACTCTATGCATGTGTGAAGAGGACATGCTTACAAATTATCAATGGCCGCCATACACACACGGGCTAATATGTGGATATAAACAAGCAAGAGTTTTCTATTGTCACAGCTGAAGAATCAGATGTTAACCCTATGTAAATATATGATGTCACCATATCCATGTTGGTATTTTATGTTTAATGGATGTATATATAGTAATTATATATGTGAAATCAAAATATTTTAAACTGGACAAATATAAATATGTTTATCATAGGGTCAGTGACATTTTTAGTTGCTACATATTGTTTGAATAAAAAATAAATTACACTGAAAGGTAAATGTTCACAACTATACTCAGACATTGGGGAGGAGATGGGTGAAGTGTATTTCCCAAGGACACAACAACAGTACTGATACATACTGAGGTACTGTCACTTTAGATCTTCTAGTTTAATTGAGAGTCCCTTGTATCCATAAGAAAAATGGGATAATTAAAAGATATGTATTTTAAGATAAGTTAGTATTTTTCTGTACTTGTTGATCAAATCAGTTGCACAGTGATTGCAATTTGAGTTGGCACTCTCTTTGTGCTTTCATTAACGCTGCATCGTAGATCACCCTTAAAATGAATATTTATGGTTGTTTGAGTAGAACTGTCTGCTTTGATTTAGTCCTTCCTGTGGTTGAAAGTAGTGCTTTCCTAATCTCATTACCTCTATTAGAAATAAATAGCCCAAGTACTTAGACTCACCCCTTACATGCACGCGCACATGTCTTTGCTTCCATCCTGCCTGCTCAAAAGTCAGCCATGTAACTAAGATGGCACCAAAGCTATTTCTGAATAAAATGTGATTTAAACGTAACATAAACTGAATAAAATCCACTTATAAACAGAAATTACTTGATTTGCTTTTAAATATGTCAGCATTACTTTATATGTATGTTAGTTCTTGCATTTGATTTGAATAATCATCAATAACAAG
Organism: Scartelaos histophorus; assembly: GCA_000787155.1. Lineage (NCBI taxonomy): Eukaryota > Metazoa > Chordata > Actinopteri > Gobiiformes > Gobiidae > Scartelaos > Scartelaos histophorus. The sequence continues at coordinate 7,628 of JACN01063537.1, read as the reverse complement.
CAATTCACCTTCACATCCTTTTTTATAGACAGCTATAACTGTACATATGCCTTTTGTTATATTACAACATTTATTCTAGTCTTACCTATGTATTTATATGTATATCTGGCCAGTAAAATCTTCATGCTCCTAACTCCAAATCCATGCTTTAACAAGAAGAGCATCAGACATAAAACCTCACCTAAACCTCACCTAATAAAAGTGAAAAGTTCTTCACACAGGAGATGGTTTACTGAGCTATTACTAGAATGCAAAATATAACGGAAATCCGCCGAAAAAAAAAAAAAAAATCACATTTACATACAACCACAAAACTCTAAGTCAACAAAATGTTTAAATTATAATTCCATGTGCTTTACCTCTCTGTTCAGTGGAGTGCCCAGTGTCCCCCTGTGTGGTTCCTTTAAGATGTGTGTCACTGTTACAAACTGCAGGTGTTGCTCCCAAATGAAAAGCTATTGCACAACTGAGTTTCAGTCTTGCCCAAGTTCTCCTTTCACTTCAGAAAAACCAAAGCTTACTTATGAAACAGTGGTGTGGGGGACATAAACAGACTTAACCAATGCTGGACAAACCTCGTAGGAGTCATTTCTCCAAAACATATAGACATAGCGAGAAGGCTAAGATTCGAGAAACCTCAAATATCTCTTTCCCAATCTTGAAAATCTGTGCAGATAAGATGAAAGTGGAACAAAACCTCATCAGAAATGCTAACTGAATTTTTGCTGAAGTGGTTACCCAGTACAGAGCGCTAACCACACACCCCAAAGATTGTGAAATATGGAGGCGAGATAAAGCTAAGAGATTGCTAACCAAACACAAAATTAGCATTTGCACGCCAGCTACACAATTATTCTGCCTATAAAACCGTGCATTTCATAACATTGAGTCAGTTCTTCTAGCATGAGAACCCAAACAAGCCCACTCATTCATACGCAGATTTTCCTTCCAACGTTGCCCTATTTTTAACCTTCCTACCTGCACCAGTTGGATCTCAGTCAAGGTGATGACATTAACCACATACACCATTCGCAAAAAGCCCCAAATAAAGCTAAAATTCTGGCTTAATAAAGGAAAACTGCAGCAGTCCTTCCCGACATTAGCGCAAAAATGAACACACAAAAAAGGAAGGAGCTACACATCAGCTTTTTTTTTGGAAGTGCATGACTGTTTCCTAAATTTTAATACCAGGTGCCACAGTGTGGCAAAAAAAAAAAAAAAAAAAAAAAACATCTGACAGAAGTAAAAATACAGATGACAGTTATAGTTGGGGCTATGGAACATGTAGGGTGGTTTGGGAAAAGTTGACAGACAGCGACTTCCTGATTGTAGAATACCGCACTTTTCCTTCCCGTTGAAAATCCAGCTTGAATCAGCACATTGTACACACCCAGGTTATCGGCACTGACACTCAACTTCCCTCGCCATCACCAGAGGCGGTTTAGCTGGGAAACATCCAAAGTGAGTGAGTGTAGGCCTGTCACAAAAACAAAACTTGAAGTACGATATATTGAAAAGAAAATATAGATGATAAATGTAACACTGAAATGAATTTATGCCACTGACACAATAACCCTACAGCAAGGTTCTCCCCCCAAAATTATATTAAATTTATAATATAGTTGAAAAATAAAAATGGCAATAAATAAATAGCAGAATGACACACTTTGGTAGTTAGTTTTATATCTATAATAAGCATAGTATTCATTTCTGCACAGCTCATGTTCGATCATCATGTAGATAAATACATATAATGCAAAATGAATGAAACAAACCACTATTTCGAGTATATTTTTGATGAGGTAATAACTTTATAACATGCTTTAAAGCTCACAAGAGTAAATACTAGGTAATATAGGACCTTTAAAGGTAAATATTCACTTTTCTAGGGAGTTGTGCAACTTTAACACTGTTTATAATATTAAACTTATTACAATTTGGGTGCATTACAACACTACAGTTTTTAAAATGGAATTATCGTAACAGGCCTATGTGAGTGCAGTGGTTTTACTGATGTGATGTTATTCCAAAACAGTCGTAAATATAAAGATCAGACATAAGGAAATGGGAGGCAATAAAGCAAATCACATCAAATATAATTCACAAAGATAACTCAATCACTGTGCAACATGCATCCACATTCTTGTTGTTTATTACAGAGAGGATGCCACTTTTAATACTATTTGTACAGTAATTTGACTGTAAAACACGTCATTATGAATTAATATTAAATGGAAGGCAATAGGCAGCATGATAGTTTGTAATAGTTCACTGGATTGAACTGTGGATTGAAAAGTGTATGCTGAATTGACTCCATGAGAAAAAGATTCAGGTTGTTTTTAGCCCCGCCCACCCTTCTCTCACTCACTGTTGCACCATGTTAGAGAAAAAACTGTCAGGGTTAGTGCAAGTTAAAATTGGACATCATACCGTGCTATAAATGTAATGTTCTTATTCGATAAAATGCCAATTTAAATGGAAAGTGGTTTCATGTTATAATGTTCTCTCAAACACTTTTAACCTTGTGATGTCATATAGCGATACAGGAAGTGCTCCATTGTGCTTTTAAACTCCACACATCTTCACTAGAACCATTTGTATCATTTAGAATTGCCTATTTCTCCTGAATAAAAGGTAAAAGGTGGCTGTTCATTTAAAAACTACCACTGCATGACATCACAAGCTGGAACAGAGCTTTACAGATGTAGACCGCCTAACAATACAGGATTACTCAAACATATATGACTGAAAAACTGAAATTGAATGACAAAACACAACTCCAAGTATGTTTTTGAGGAGGTAACAACATTATAACATGGTGTAAAACTCACAAGACTTAATTTTGCTTATTTAAGAATGGACATTTTGTATCAGCAGTAGTCACAGTTCTATGGGGAGTCTTGCAATTTGAGGGACGAACAACTTTAACACTGTTCATAATAATAGTATGAACCATATTACAGTTTTATTGCGTTACAAGAATTCATTTTACTCCTCACTACATTTCCAGTCTTGAGGGACTTCTTCTACACTCAGTTCCCCAGCTTCTATGTATTTGTCTGTTTATTTGATGTCCATTCTGTGTACCACTACAAATTCCTGGATGGCCATTTTGGGGCACACGGGGCAGTGCGCTGGTGCCCACCTCAGTGCGTGCCCTGTGCCCATGGTTAAAACATCAGGGACTTCCTGTAAGAGTCGACTGCTTCTGAGACACTACTTCAAAAGGCAGCACCCACATCTGAGGCTGTTTTATCCAGCCTGAAAAGGAATGCATAATGGACACACTGCACTTTTAATGACGCGCGTATGAATTAAATATTACAGCCATTTTAAGTGGATTACACGAGAAACTGTGTGTGAGGCTGTGTGCTTGTTACCTTGATGAAATATTGAATTTATGAAAATGCTCTACCTCCACAGTGTTGTAGAAAAATAATTAAAATTCACACAAGATGCAGTCTAGATCCAGAGAAGCACATAATTGAACCCAAAGTCAAGTTTTTCTGTGAAGTTTGTTTGGCGTGTGCTTCAGAGCTGGAGCTAATGGTGAGTAGCTCAAGCTAGAGGTGAACAGTTACAGAAAGGCAGCCATGTTTCACCTTGTTGTTGTGTGACGTAAACAAAAGCAAAAAAGTATTTTGCCACTTTTTTACCTTACTTTTTTACCAAAAAGTATTTTGGCTTTTTGGATTCCAATAAGATAAAAAATAGATAGAAATGAAACACAGGTTGTAAAATTTTAATCAGCTTTGTTTATTTATTGTAGTGAATCATGCTACTCATAAAAAGGAATGAAAATAATTTCTGATTTGCTTACAGATCAAACTAATGAAGTTTGACACTGCATATGACAGTAGAAATTATATTTTGGGCTCCTATATGTCCTCCCTTATAAATTTAGAATCAGGAATCAGGAATTTGAGATTTCCTTTATCATTGTTATTCTATTTATGATTTAATGATGTGTACATTCAAAACGAATAAAAACTTTGCTGTAAAATGAATCCTCTCTATACATGTATACATAGCTGTAATTACAGACAGTAGAGGATGTATGTTGTACATTCCAGAGCAAATGGGTTAAGTCAGATAACAAAATATACCCACTTTGAAAGTCACTAATTTGCCTACTTAGCATTAGCTAACATTACATAAACCACCAAGGGACTTCTGGAGGCCATTTACGCAGTTGTAGAAAGTTTACAGAGAGCAGGGTCTAACAGTTGTAGGTATGATGACAAATCACTGAGAAAGAGTAGCAGAAGTGAAAGTAGTTAACTAGGATGTGAAAACAGCATTATATTGTATTATGACAATCATAATATAAGAGTGAGCAAAAGATCAAATTCACAAATGTTTTATTGAAAATTTGGAAAATGTTATTAGGTATAATGTTTAAATAAAAAAACAAACATCTCAAAATCCAGCAAAGAGAGTTGATTTTTGTTTGGGTATAAAATGATAATTCTGCACTTTTGTGGGTTTGTCAGGTCAGGTCAGCCCAGCCTCCAATATTTTAATTATTATACCATGTGGTAAATAACATTTGAATATTTCCCCATGAGTTTTCATTATTGTTAGATTTATTTTTAAGAGCTTCAGCTTTGTAGAGGCTTTGTTTTGTTTTCAAATAAAAAGTCAAATAAGAATATTTTCAAATAAGTTTTGTTAATTTATTGATTGTAGAAGTTGGAACTCAAAGATCCCTTAATATAATCTGAACCACCAATAACATACATATATACATAGGACATGCACTATCTGCAATCACGACATGTTCCATATCAAATCATGTTAAACACAAACTATGTTTTACTATTTAAAACATTTTATCTTGGAGCCCAGTGTCCATCTGCATGTGCTACTTTCACTACAATGTACTGCTGATCTAATCGCAGGCTCAGACATGTACATGCCATACAAATGTAATTACTGTTATGAACTTTGTCTGATGTTTCAGATGGCAAATGGACTTTTACATATTTGTACATGTGACTTAAAGAGCTGTGTTTTAAAGCAGCTATTGAAGCATGTCACAGTCTGTTCTTTTACAGTCATATAGAGCCATATTTCAAGTGAAGATGACATTTATATTGTAAAGTTTAATGCTGTGTCTCTGTTGGCTAAACTAATGAGAACGATCACAACCTTTGCATTTGATATAAAGTTACAGTATCTATGAGCTGATAATACAAAGCAGGTGGACGTTATTGTCCATGTGGGGTCATTTGTCCTTTATGTTTGACTGATCGTTCAATGCCGCTGAGTTTGGACAGTGTCTTGGGCAGTGTCTGGAACAGTGGTCTGCGAAGGGGAATCCCATTCCGTAAACCTCAACCTTAACATAACCATACTATAGCGGCTGATCATAACACCAAAATGCTAATCAATATTAAAACTAGTGCAATAATTAGAAACTCAGTTGAGTATCAATATTATATGTCATATTACAACTGACATCAAAGTTTAGCTATGCACAAGATGCAGCTATGTTGGATTTTTGAACTCAGACTTTGAAATTACTCCAAAATTCCAAGTAGAAATTCCAAGTCATCATGAACAGATTTTGGAAAAACTGGAATGTAATATTATCCTCCTAACAGAGTTTGAAATTTTAGCGCATTGACAAAAGTTAACATAATATTTACAATGTGTCAGTGTTTTTGTCTGTCTTTAAACATTACGTGGCCAAGCAGGTTCCTTAAACTTTGAAACTTATTTGTAAACCATGCATCAAAAGTTTCTTCTGGGAGGAAAAGATTTATTGATTGCTCCTCTCCACCTCCACCCCGTTCCCCCTCTCGGTATAATTTGATTGTGGGAAATTAAATAATGCAATAGCTGTTTAATGAGAACTAAGCAGAAAATTCAATCAACTTTGACCTTAGCCGAACTGTTAATATCTGGTTTGTACTGAGGACAAAGAGGTCCCTGTGGTGATTCTATCTTTGACCCGGTGCCGTTTGAACCAAGGGCCTGATGTGATCAGCCCAGAGTGCCACCGCTCCTCTTCCCATCAATGGAAAAAAAGTTCAAATTTAAGCGGGATACAACTCAAACATGCAACATACTTCTTCAAAACCAATATGTGGAGAAATAAATCCACTCTAATTCGATTCATTTATAAAACACATGCAGGATGTATGATTTTTTTTGCTCACATTAAAAAGAACGCATGGTTTGAAAACTAAAACATGCTTGCATAAACATACTAAACACTAAAAATATGTCCATAGTTCCATTACTTTTACTACATGCACAGTAATAAATTATGAAATGCTTAGTCTTGCATTTACACATGAAAATCCACTACTATGAGTGAATAACACTGCTAACATTCACTTTACCAAACATCTACATGTCCAATCACCACCTGTTTGTCTCCATGGAGATGTTATTTATTTTCCTGGAATGTTCCATAATATGGCAACATATCTATCTTCAAGCAGACAGACATGCAAAGTTACAGGTCAGATTTGTGAAGAGATGACCTATGCGAGCAGTAAGAATGCATGTGGTTGTCCCCAATCTGGGAAATCATCACATGCTAAAAACAAAATGCAAGACAAGACAAGGCAATAACATCTCCATGGTGACCAAAAGAAGATGATGGTACACAATGCCCTTCAAAATACTGAATGGGATACACCTCCTATCTCCTTACACATATTCAAAGTTGGCACAATGGCTCTGATTAGTTGGAGACATAAATGGAGAAAGCATTGTGTACCTTGCCTTGCCCAAGGGCTCAACATCAGTATTTTTCACAGTCGCCCCATCCATAAACATCTGCAGCTTTCGCCATAGTAGCAGTGGTTTTTCTAATCGCACTTGGCAGCACTAATCCATCTTAGACTTCAAGTTTCCTGCTTCACTAGTGTTAGGGTTCAAGCATGCGTATTTATTCGACTTATGTGTTGAAAATGTGAGCGTGAACTGAGGAGAACGCCGTGCTTTTCTGTGTGCCCCTTTGTGTTATGGCGTGCAGTGTTTTTACAATGGAGAATCTAATCAAAGTGTCAGTATCTACCCATGCAAGATTAAAGGGCTTCTGCAACTGTTTTAACCACTTCTGTGTAAACTATCTGCACATACTTGGTACTCGCAGATGCTATGTGCTGTATCATGAGCTGAACACTGATTTTCTACTTTGTGGGCAGCCATTGGACACAGTGGATTTGAGTGGTTAACCGCACTCTCTTATGTAAACGTAGTGTAAAGAGGCAGGTAGTTCATCACACAGGGATGCCTCTGTATAGCCTACGGGAGACCTTTTGGTGACACTTGCTTCATTTGAATACTTCACTGTTGCTCCCTATTTGGATCTTTCATTTGATTTCTAAATTTTATTGGAGAAGTTTGATGAGACATAATTACCCACACTCACAGATACACTCAGAATGGGCATACTGACATACAGGTGCACTGTGTAACTTTTCTGGCTGAGGGTCGACCATCTTCTCCATAGAGATGTTATTGCTATGGAATTTGCCATATAGCATGATATTATGAGCTATTTTCTTATTTTTTAACATTACTCTCAGCAGGCAGATTACTCCTCAAATCTGATCTATAACTTGGTCTAGTGGTGTCCATGGAGATATGTTTGATGCAATATTGTGGAA
>KN501893.1:19008-29061 GCA_000787155.1 Scartelaos histophorus | reverse complement strand
TTTAATAAGGAGTGTGTTTTGGTCAAATACTGTGAAGCGTCTCCCTGTAAATCTTGTCTCCCCTGGGGCTTTAAGCTCACCTCTGCTGGTCTTAATAATGCATGGAAGTTTGGAGGTGACTTTGACTTAAGGGTGGACTGGTATCGACTGGAGAAAATAGTCTGGGATGAGAGGACACAGAGGATGGACCAAAATCTGATGGAAACAGAAAAATATTGTTTTTAAAAGAAAGGACAAGTGAAACATTAAAATGGTAATGTTAATCAACAGAAACATAGACTATTTAAAAGCTCCGTAACTGTTTTTTTCTTTGTTTTTGAGCCAAATTTCTCTTACTCGAGTACAGATGTATTTATTTAATCCACTCTGTCCTCTCTGCATCTAATTATTAAGTATCAGGAAGCTCTTGTTAGCATGCTTGTTGTTGTTCGCTTTAGTACGACAGAAACTATGACCACTCTGGCCTCTGAAAGTCGTGAAATGCTCCTACCGACTCATTGCAGTGAATAATTCGGATGCTCTGAATTCATAAGGCAAATGAGGAATAAGTTTGGGCTACAGCAAACAGCATCGTTCTGCAGTGAAAGAATAATATTGTGTCTTTGAAGATATTAAATTGTTGAATAGGTTTGTGTCCAGAGAAGCACAGTTTGTTGATCACTATAATGTGTAGTACAGACAACATTAGCATACTTATGGGAGCATTTAACTGGAGGTGGTCCTGAGCCAAGAGTCTCTTCTAGTCGTTACCTCTCTGTTACCTCTTCAGTGCCTCTCTTAGTGGACGCATTGATTTATACCGACTTAGCCTGAGTCAGACGGGGCTCATCCTGACACACAAATCTTCACTGTGTCTGTTTTTGTAAGGATGATGTTTGAAGGGGGCGTTTTTGTCCAGTATACAAAAAAAGTGACTGAAAAAGCCATTCTTTGGTGCTATTTGTTGCATTGCAGTATCATTCCTCTAACATTGAGCTCAGGCATATTGATGGTTTGCAGTGACGTCATGCTGGGGGTTTTCTACATGTGTCCCTAATGGAGGAATGTTTCAATTCAATTCAATTTATTTTTGTATAGCCCAAAATCATAACAACAGTTATCACGACAGGCTTCTCAAAATTGTTAAATTACCAAACAAAGATGTCAGAGAATGAAGCAGAATAAGAAAAAAAAATAAAAAATTAATGATTAATTAATAATTCAAAAATACAGAATGTCCAACAACAAGCAGGCAAATGGATAATTGTCCCAGCATCTCCTGTCCTCAGACCCTTCTTCTTCGGCAAGGAAAAACTCAAAAAACAGTGGGAAAAAACCGAGAAACCTCGAGGAGAACCACAGTGAAGGAGAGATCCACTCCCATGGACGGACAGGCATAGATGGCCAGGACGAGTCCACTGCCAATAAGGTTGTAAATCTGTAGACCAAAGCTATTGGCAGAGGGAAACTACTGATTTAACACAATGAGGACAGATTAATGAAGGAATGTTTAGGAGTTACCATGGTGACACAATGCACACATTCGCAAATACTGTCAGAAATGTTATGATTGTCAAAAAAAAACCTCTAAATTTATGTAAAACAAGCCTGTGATCAATATGAGTGTTCATGATTTTTTTTACATGTTAAATATTTGTTTGAGTAAGTGAATAAATGTTGGCTAATGCTAAACTGTGACTGCAAAGATATGAGGGGGACTGTTTAACAACAAGCTAATTTGTTGTGGTGCCAACTAAATCAGTTCTTTATGGCCAGACTGTGTTCAAATAAAGTACAGATTAAAGTCTAATCAAACCTCAGACAGAGCAGAGCCTCCAGTTAGCACCACACCTAGGGGGAATGTTGGTGACCTCAGCTGCAGAGTAAGAATAGGTAAGAATTGATGTAAGTTGTGTGTGCAGCCCCCGGCTCGCGGCTCTGCCCTGAACAGTGGGAGCAGAGAAAATGGATCATGGATCTTAGAGAGTGGAACTAACTCCAGGATTGTCCTGGTTATAGGGGAACTGGAGCAGGACCTCTTAAAGTGTCGCCACGGGTAATTCTTTTTAGCACTATGGACCCTTTTAGTCTATATATAGAGCAGCTATGTTGAATGTACACACCCCTATAGGCAGTAAAACTTGTAATGTATGTATATGATGTTAGTTTTACTTTATAGGTCCTACATTAAACAAAATGTACTCATTTCATTGGCAATTCCAGGTCTGAACTTATCCAAATGATTCTAGTGAAGGTACATGGAGTTTAAACACAATGGAGCACTTCCTGTTTTACATCACAAGGTGCTTTTCAGTGCGTTAAACATGTGTGAATGAAATAAAACATGACTTTGGGTATATTTGTGATGATGAAATAACATTATTACAGATTGGACATAGCATTTTCACAATATAATTATAGACGGCGCTTTATATACAGACAATTCAATTAAGAAAATACTATTATATAAATATATACCCAGACTATGACATGTCCTTGTAGTTAGATTTCACACTTTTTTATGCCTCTTTAAAGCATTGTAAGTAGAGGCTCAGTAGCGCATATAAAATTTAATCATATTGTGTAAGCTTACAAAATGTTACTTTTGGGAACATGAACTGGCAATAAACATTCTCCACTCATTAAAATAAATGAGGACTCAAGACAGTTGTAATATTATATAGTCCACCCGTACATATAAAGTACAATGTGTAATCTCCAGTGGTTCTTTCAGTGGGAGTAGAAGGAGTCACATTATGAAATAGGACTTTTCATGGATACTATTGTGTTTCGAATGCTTATTTCTAGGGTGAATGTTGCTTATGGAAGTGCAGGTGAGCGTTAAGAATGTAAATGTGTAAACACCCCCTCCGTTATGTGCACTGCAGAGACACTCATGCATGTCTATAATGTGCTCTATAATAACAATGTAAACATCTGTAACACTCAGTCTGTCTCTGCAGGGAGAACATGCCATTATCAACGCCTCAATCACTCCTCATGGCTCACTTCACACTTGTCCTGGTTTGGTCCTGGTCTGATCCCGGTTTAGTCCTGATAGAGACTTGGTTTAGTTCTAGTACATGATTTAGTCACAGTCAGACAGTGTTGTGACGAATGAAATTTCAAACACTTAGGAAAGGTTTGATAGATGCTTTTTCTCTCAATATTAGAATCAGGTCTGTTGATTTATTTTTTTTAGTCCAATTCTGGGCCCCTAAGTTGCTGGAGCCCTTAACAACAGACCAACTTCCCTGATTAGAAGGCAATATTTGATACAGAATAATCTCATATTTCTGAAATAGACCAATATATTCCTAAAGGGAAATGTTTTTTTGTTTTTTTTTTGTTTTTTTTTCAATTCCATCTCATCTATGCCATTTCTTTTTTTCTTTTTCTTGAACACCCACCAGTCTAGTGGTGTTTTAGTTCTGGGTTTTGTCCTAGTTTGATATCAGTTCTGATTCAGTGTGAATGTTGCAAATGTGACCAATCATAATGTTCCTGTTTGAAGTCAATGTACCGTATTTTTGGGGCTATAAAGTGCACTGGATTATAAGGCGCAGTATCAAATATGTCAGTTGTGTCATTGTCCACACATAAGGCACATCGGATTATAAGGCGCAATAAGAGAAACAAAATGGCGAGTACAGACCGGGTACCAAAGGTCATACATAAGGCCACTGGATTATAAGGCGCACTGTTGATTTTTGAGAAAATGTAATGATTTTAGATGCGCCTTATAGTCCGAAAAATACGGTAATACATATATCTCGTCTTTTGTCTTCCTTTATGGGCTTTCAGTGCGTATACCACTTCTGTAACTGTCTGAAACAGCTTTCTTCTCTAAAGTAAAAATCTTAATTTTTGATCTCTTACTGCTCAAAACAGACCTTTATTATTTTAATCTGCCAGATCTCCAAAAGTATTAAACTATTTGGAAGCTAACACCCTTAATCAAAATGCATTAAACTTCACACCCCCACTCAAAAACACATATTTGCTGGTTAGTGATGCCCTGTGCTCATCCAACGCGCTCTGACTGCTTGAGTAAGTAGCCTCTTCATGCCATTTAAATCCCCACTCCTATCAGTCCATCTCACTACTGCACGCCTGTCTGCTCCACTCACCACAGCTCTACAAGGGCATGTACTTTACAGCATTTAGGCCCACTTTACTGCATGACAACAACATCTGGACACACAACATACGGTGCGATGTTTGGGCTTGACGTGGAGTTTGGTCTTAATTGGGCCGGGTGCACTGGTGAAGGGCAGGCTAAAGCTCCCGTCTCCTTGTAACGCCTGTCAAGTGGATCAGTGGAGGAGGGCTTCAAAGAGCCATCAGACTAATTGTGTTCTAATGAGGAGACATTGGAGGGGAGTGTAGTGGTAGTCACTCTCTCACACTGACACTCGGTCGGGGGGAATACATTTACATGTCCTTATGTTAACCCAGGAGGAACTACACGGACACAGGAGGAAAGATGGAGAATCAGTTGGACAATCAGTCGGGTTGTTCACTACTGATTTCAGATGACATGACAACATTTTATAGGCCAATATTATTTAATACAGATGAGGGGCAGGTCAAAATGGTTAAAATGCTACTTTTGTTGTGAGTTCTTGGGTCTAGTCGCTAATATAAATGATCAGACTGAAGATTTGTGACTTTACCTTTACCATATTTCATACAGTACAATGTTATCAATAGGAAAAAGTGGCTCTTGCCCCACATCTCATATTATGGCACCATTGGGTTCTACAGTCTCAAAACCATCATCTGGGAAGTAACTAAAACTATTCACTAAGAACATTTTGTGAGGAGACATTGGAGGGGAGTGTAGTGGTAGTCACTCTCTCACACTGACACTCGGTCGGGGGGAATACATTTACATGTCCTTATGTTAACCCAGGAGGAACTACACGGACACAGGAGGAAAGATGGAGAATCAGTTGGACAATCAGTCGGGTTGTTCACTACTGATTTCAGATGACATGACAACATTTTATAGGCCAATATTATTTAATACAGATGAGGGGCAGGTCAAAATGGTTAAAATGCTACTTTTGTTGTGAGTTCTTGGGTCTAGTTGCTAATATAAATGATCAGCCTCAAGATTTATGACTTTGCCTTTACCATATTTCATATAGTACAATGTTATCAATAGGAAAAAGTGGCTCTTGCCCCACATCTCATATTATGGCACCATTGGGTTCTACAGTCTCAAAACTATCATCTGGGAAGTAACTAAAACTACTGACTGAGAACATTTTGGTACAGTTACTTTTTAATTTAATGATAGTCTGAATACTTTTGTAAAATCAAAAAAACAAAGCAATACAGGCTCTGAACTGCACAGTATTAGTGAGAAAAAAAAATTGTATTTATATAATGCTTTTCTTAATGCTCAATGATGCTGCACAAAAAATACTATTAAAAAGAGACATTTATAAAAGAAGGTAATAAAGAAAGAAAACACCTCTCCTGTGGTGTGTACATATTTCTTTCTCTCAGCAGTGATAAAAAATAGTATAGTTATTTTAATATTATGTCATGTTTATTACTATATGATATAATGCAACTCAAAATGAAAGTATTCAGTATTACACAGTACAGTTTGAGTTGATTGGACCATGCAACAGAATATGTTACAAATACATTTCAAAGTATTTCATATTTTGAACTAAATAATTTTCTATTCTCTCAAACACTGTATATGTTAAATATTAGCATTGTACTTCTCATACTTTATGTAAACTTACCCATATGTATTGCATCCATTGTATCTATATCAAGTCTAAATAAAGTTGTCAGTATAATATCAGTAAAAAAAACCTAAATAATAAAAAAAAATGTAATACAGCTACAATTAATCAGTTTGTAGTGTCACTGCTGCTTTTTATTTGCATTTTGGAAGCTGGAATTTAAATTTCTACAGCTGCGAATTGCATTTATGCTTCCTCCTGTTACTAAAAATAAAATAAATACACAAAATGACTTGCATATTTCAAAGTTTCCCCTTGCGTAATAGAGAGCACTATATCTGCCGTAGAAAGCCACTTGTTCATCATCTGAAGTACAATGTGCAGCGCAGGGGCTCGGCAGACAAATAAACTTCATTCTAATGCGTCTTTTCCCATCAGGCTACAGAGTTCTCTTTTATACAACATCTAACATCGAAAATAAAGTGAAACAAGGTCAGCTCCCTGGAGAAGCTGTGGAAACGATGGAAAAATACAACATCTCACCTCTCTGACAAAATATGAACTTTCGACTCTGTTTGCATTGTCCTGACTCAGCGTAGTTTTCCACTCAATAATATGTAACAGGAGTATACGCCGTAGTATTAATGTGGATTATCGGAGCAGGGTTAGTGACGTGTGCAGACTTTTGACCATACTGAAAGTCCCATTGATTTTTGTACAGTCACTCGCCCATTTGGTCTGTGAAGAAAGGGACCGGCAGGATTACATTTCATTTCAATTGGGCAGCAGCTAAAGGAAAAAACAAGATAAAAGTATGAAAGAGAAATACTGTGGAACTTTCCAGGCAAAGCATCCTGGACCACCAAGTTATAAACTGCACTTAAAACATTATAATATATCACTACTGTATTTTTGGGGCTATAAAGTGCACCGGATTATAAGGCGCAGTATCAAATAATATGTCAGTTGTGTCATTGTCCACACATAAGGAGCATCGGATTATAAGGCGCAATAAGCGAAACAAAACGCATGTCAGATAAATCAAACTTTATTCAGGTCATTTACAATAACTCTCAGTTGTAGCTAACACAAAAATACAAGTTTAACAGTTGGTGATTTGGGCATCAAACATGCCCGGATCCCTCTCAACATTGTTCAGTTTTAACACTAAAATACAAAAACCTGAAATCTGCATGGTGCATGTCTCTTAACAGGTGCATTTTGGGTCCTTGAACACCACACGGCAGAACTACCGGTATGTTGCACAGTCGCCCTATATGTGGCCAACATATTACTCCTCCTGACTCGCCCACTAATACGTTATTAGACTAATGTGGACAACATCAAATCGGTTGGAGGTTAAACACAACCAAAGGTCACACATAAGGCCACTGGATTATAAGGCCACTGTGGATTTTTGAGAAAATGTCATGATTTTAGATGCGCCTTATAGTCCGAAAAATACGGTACTGTTTTAGCACCAGTATGACTAGATTTACGAAATGAAACATTAAAATATGAGTTAAGTTATGCTGAGTTATGCTGAGTTTTGCTTCTAAATTTCTCATTAATTCTCACATTGTTTTTGTGTTTTAATTTCTTACAAATGCAATATGACATTTATAACAGTTCATTGTTAATCGTACATGTTTGGATCCTGTTTCCTGAGGGTTTGGGGCCAGACTTAAAGCACAGACAATACACTGTGGAATGATCCATGTTTTCAGGAAACACAAAAAAAAACTCCCCCCCAAAACTGAAATTATGGCATTTTTTTTGCCTAAGGAAAAGTCACACAAAAAGTAACTTAGGCGATTATTTTAGGAAAGTGACGATATTTAACTTCTTTACCTTAATATTTCACATATCTGGACTGTCAGATGTTTTGTGTGTTGTTTTTTTGGCTTGTTTGACTTGAATATTGTGTTTCTCTGATTGGAAATGGATTTAGTTCAACGCCATATGTGCTCTTCTTTAACCCTAACTCAACAATATCTTAATATCTTAATATCTTGATACATATATTTATATTTTTTGGAAACACCACAGTATGAGATTAAACAGCTCTTTATATTAATTAAATTGCAGTTTTATAGCTCAAAAATATCTATTCTCTCCACAGATCTAACCTGTAACTTGTTCAGGTTTGGCATCCATGAAGATAGAGAAGTTTAATACATACTGTGCAACATTCCAGGCAATAAAATCTCCATGGAAAAAAGCATTTGACAGAAAAGTTCCACAGTGCATCTTTAAATGTGGAATGCCATACGTTAAGCTTTACACTTATTAACACTGGTCCGATTTAATGACTTATAATGAGCCCAAACAGCCTCCTAGATCGATCTGTTATGAAAGAACCCGGCGTGTAGGAGCAGCTCTGGCAAGTCCACTCCACAGAGCTTCAGAGAAATGAGTGAATAAAACATGACGAAGTTAAAAGGTTTGGTGGACTGGATGGTGGCGTCAGCAGCACTCGAACAACTGCTGATTTAGACTTTTCACACATCACAGGCGCTCATATCACACTTCACTAACAACACACGGAGCCGAGCCGAGGTGGCCCCTGCGCCGCTGGAGTTCGCTTTCAAACTTTATGGGAAGGCATGTCACCGTCATTACAATATCCACTTATCGCTCAGTATATGAAAGCTGGAATATATTTTGGAGCTCAGTATTTATCATTGGTCATTTTTCTTTGGAATAGTGGGAAGATTTTTGGCATTTTTATGTAATAATGTAAGATTTGAGCTGTAGAGGGTAGAATAAATAACTTCTATGGTTAATTATCTCAGACCTTTTCATCATATTTGTGACATAATTTATCTTAGTAAATGGGTCAATGACGTATATAGATTTTCAACAGGCAAATTTAGTTTCTATTCAACTTTTTCAAATATTTACAATGTCAGGTCTGCATAAATCTATGTTTGGCATTTTTTATGTACATCAATTGGCTACAACCTTAAAAAAAGTCATGTCATGCGCCCGAGAATTTAAAAATTAAAATTGTTGCTGATATTAATCTAAGTTCTGAGTCATATGAACATGATATTGATATATGAAAACATGAAAACATGAAAACGTGATATTTGAAAATAAAATGGACATGCTTGTTTGAATATTATGGGGGAAATATCTGTTAAAAAAGCTGAAATTTCATGTGGAACTACAAAACACTTAAGAAAATATGCCAGAAAAAGAAGAGAATACATTTTGATTTGATTTAGAGTAATTTTAAAGAAGTTTAAAAATCAGCAGTTAAGGGCGGACGATCGCACAACATGAACATTTTAACACTTTAAGTACAAAAAACATGCAGAATAACTCATGATTTCTGAAAAAATGGTTCCATGGAGGTACTACAGGTATGTGGGGAATTATTATGAAATTTGAACCTTTTTAACTAAAAATGTGTTATCGTGACAGGACTTATTTAGGAGAGATGTATGAAAGACACATCAGATATCAAGTTTGCTCATAGAAAAGATGTTGAACCTTGTGCCAGTTTTTGTTTCATGTAAATAGTTCTAGTAATTACAGAGATTTAAACCATAAACTAGGTCAACAAATACAAGGATTTTACAATGTTGTGATGTTACATGAACCAAACCATTGCCTGCATTTGTCTTTGTAAGCAAACATAGGAAGGCCATATTGATTTAAAAATAGAAATAAAAAAAATGACAAATGCTTTGTTTCCACTGATTCTGTAAAAATCACAGAACTGGATTTTTGATATACACGACCAAATATTTCTGTTTTAAAGCCGACTTGTCTTGTGCAGCTTTATGTGGATAGTAAAATGTATTTGTGTGTTGCAGAGGGAGAGGCTGCGGAACATTGAGAGGATCTGCAACCTGCTGAGGAAGGTAAGATCCACTTGGACTCCATCTTGAGCCCAGAACATGGAGCTATTGGTTTTAATAGACTTATGACAGAGTGGTTAGTGTTTACAACTCACAGCAGAGGGTTTAGTGGTGTCTAGTTTTTATATTCCTCCTAATTCCAGTCACAATAATTACTATATTTGCTTATTCTTCAATATATGACAGCTAGAATAATATGGGCTCCTGCTGTTTTTATGTAATACAATGTGAGCTGTAAACTGACTTCCAGGACTATTATAGATTCTTTCTGTTATATTGTTATATACTGTTGTTTTTCACGGTTTTTAATGATGCTCCATATATTTTTTTAATGGTTTACCGGGATTATCTTGCTTTAATTTTTATTGTAGTAGTTTCAGTGTTATCATTTTTATTGTGATATTTTTCTGCAGCAATATATCGCGCTCCAAAATGCGTTTTTGTGACAGGTTTGGTTTCTAGTCCAGGTTTGTTTCCAGGCACGGATATTTAGTTTG
>KN501893.1:0-15701 GCA_000787155.1 Scartelaos histophorus | reverse complement strand
GTCAATGTCAACTTCTCCAGTAATTTCTCCCAGCCTAAAAAATGCATGTTCTGGTAAAGATTTTTTGACCTTTTTCTTAAGGTAAGGTTAAGGTACAATTTACTTTCCCCGTGAGAAAACGTCTGCATTTGACCCATCCTTCAATGTCGCTGAGGCAAACTACCTGCTTGAGCTTGGTTTGGTCAGAACTACCTTAGCTGCAAGATTTAATTGTGCATGTTTTGGGTGGTTTAAGATCCTAACAATAATAATTCTTAACACTCATAAAGTGCATTTCACGACACCCAAAGATGCATCATACACATCAAGATGAAACAACAAGATGCCGTTATTTGAAGGCAATTTTAGCTCTGTTTTCAAGTTTGGAAAATATAGGTGGAATAAATAATAATGTTACTGATATTCTGTTCAATTTTTCATTAGTTTAGCCTCGGCCCATTCCCCGTTGTCATTAATTGGGCTCGCTGTTATGATACTGGTGGGCCATACTTTTATTCAGGGACTGTTTATAAAAGCCCTAAGGCGCTGAGCAGTAAATAAACGGACTGACTTTCTAATCATCTCGCAAAATGTAATTAAAAAGTGAACACGAAGCTTCTTTTAAGATAGAGCGATAGGATAAGGGGACTGTAAACATGCATAAATCACTATGTACAGGTGTAATTAAAATATATCACTTTCTTTTTTTGTGCAGTTGTGGCCAAGCAGTAGTATTACATTATTTTACATTATTTTACGTGATTATAATGTTGTGTGCTCATCATAAACATACCAGGAGTTGCATTTTGCTTCATTCTCGCATGTTTAACACACAAACGCTGCATGTTTTGGCTGATTTCTTCTCTCAAAAAGAAAACACTCCTGGCTCCACTGTGTTTTTAAACTCCAAACACCTTCATCTAAACCCTGGAATTGCCAAAAACATCTTTAGTGTTCCTCAAGTGTGTGTGAATGAAACAAAACACAACTCCAGGTATGTTTTTGAGGAGGTAACAAAAGGATGTAGGTCAATTTTACATAGAAATTAGCCATAGTATCGTATGTAACATTATTTTGAGCACGTTCTTCTCATAGCAGACCATTTAGAAAGTTGCATTTGACTATCCACTGCATGAGTTGTTAATGTGAATTCAAGCCTGAAGCTCTGACTGCCTCATCAGTGACCACATTCATATTCAACAGCTCAGCCCAGTTAAGTGTTCCTCCAGCGAGTGGTGACAGTTCACAGCTGTGGTCCTCTGATACTAGAAGCCAATAATAAGAAGAAACTCAACTCATCCAACTTGGTAAATGACTAAAGATCTGTTGTAGTACCTGGAATTTAGAAGTAGGTCGGCAAGATTAATCACAATTGGACTGAAATCGCAATTTGGATGGATATAATTAGCAAAACGTAAAGGCTGCAATTTTAAAGTGCCATTATTTCCTTTACAAACAACAAAATAGTCTTATTCTGTATAAAAAGCTGCTAATCCTGTAGCTTAGATCAGTACAAATATGTTCTTAAATGTGTTTGTTAAAGTTTCAGTCCTTTTATTAATGCATTAAATAGTGATTAAAATGTATACTTTAACAGAATGCTATTATTATTAACTGAAAAAAAATCTCAGTTAGATATTCTTCACAGTTTAGACTATAAAATGCTGAAGAAAAGTCCTGGGTCCAGTTCCAGGGGTAGTTCCTTTTTGTTGTGGACTTTGCATGTTCTACCTGTTCGTGGGTTTCTTCTGAGTTTCCTCTGGTTTCCCTTATCAACCCAAAACATGTACGCTAGGCTAATCCTCCTGGCCTAGTTCCTCTGTGGCTGCGTGAAGAATGGGTCAAATGCAGAGGACATGTTGCCCTCTGGAGACAACAGGAAACCACAGCGCCGCCTTCATTCTCAACTGATCGGAAAAAGCATAACGAACAAATTGTTGCAGTTTTGGACCAAACAATGGCACCGCTAGGTCGGATAATTATTTAATTGATTTAATTGATTGTAAATGTAAAATGGGTTGTTACAAATGCAAGGAATTCAAGACTGGTTATGGGCAAAGTCAAAATTTGGACCAAACAATGGCACCGCTAGGTCAGATAATCGATTTAATTGATTGTAAATGTGTAATGGGTTGTTACAAATGCAAGCAATTCTAGACTAAAGTACATTAAAGGTCCAATGAGCAACTTTTCGGGTGGAGGGTCAGTCACCTGCTTATCTCTACGGAGTTATTTCTTCATACAAAATGTTCTACTGGAGAGATTAAACATTATAGGCCATATCTGTGGAGAGGCGACCCTGTTCAGGGGGAGAAATATTGTATTTTTGAGCAACAGAAGTGACGATATTCAACAACATCTCCATGGAGACAAGCAGGTGACAAACCCTCCACCAGAAAAATTGCACCATGCACGTTTAAGCTTTAATATTGCTAATATTGCTAGTCTTTTTAATCGCTAAAAACCTCCCCCATAGGTCTGACGGTTATTTAATTGCACATTCCTGGCTTCTTGAATGGATTCCCTGATGGCAGGAGATGTAATTTGTGTGGGTGTCATAGGTTCTTGTATAGAGCCAAATTCTTGAGTCCACGGGGAGATTGTAGTGAATAGCAGCAGATTTCTCCTGACCTGTGCATGTGCTTCTTAATTAACCTGCACAATAACAACATGCAGCTGGACAAAGGAGCTGACTATACATGACGTGGTGCGTTTATTACTGTGGAAAAGTGGAAAGTACTGTACAAACAAGATATATATGAAGCTTACGTGGTGCACAGAATGTTTTAACAGTGAACTATATAAGTTTTGTAGCGGAAGGTCACTAGAATCCATGTTTTTCAAGGCATGACATCTCCACGGAGACTCCAAGAAGTGGTTTATTGGTTAGTCTGGTATGTTTCACAGTACGGCATTAAACCTTTCTATCTTCATGGAGCCCAAACCAGACCAAGTTACATTACAGGTCAGATCTGTGGAGAGGCGGCCCCACTTAAAGTCAGAACTTCTGAGGTGTAAAATGACCTATAACTGAATAAATGTAAGGTTGTTTAATGTCACACTGTGGAACATTCCAGGCAGAGCAATGACGTATCCATAGAAACCAGCAAGTGACCAGAAAATCCTCTTTGCACAATGCACTTTTAAGGCATTTTTTTTTTTTTTTTAATTTCAAGCCATGCCACAGATTTCAACAGATTAACAAATACGTTTCACAGTTGAGAATTTAAATACTATGTTAACTTAATACTGTGTCATTCTTAATAGAAATGTAACCATAAGCTCAATTAAATCAAATAAATGTATGTAAAAGTCAGCAATGTGTTTCTCCACGCATACTCTGCTTATTCACACTTCACTCTAAGGAAAATACTGCAGTTTCTAGGAACAAAGCTCTGTAGTGAGTGCTCATCATTAGTGTGATTTCTATATTTGCAGTACACATCGTCGTGTTAGGACATCCCTGTTTTGGAAGCAGAGCAATTTGCATTCCAGTCAAGGTTTTGTCTTTAGATCTCCCCCTTCCTTTCATGTTGAAGTGCAGTGATGTCAAGGTAAAGCCCGCCTCTTGCATCCCGCTCTCGACCAATGGGAGCGCGGCGTGGGGAGGTGTGGGCGGGGAGAAGGCTCTGGGTCCCCTGTGGTTCCCGTGGTGCGTTTGAAGTTGGAGTACAAAGCGTCTGTGAGTCACTCCGTCATGGCGCTCCTCTCTCCTCCCTTTCATCCCTCTCCGTAGTCTCCGTTCTCATATTCCGTGGACACTGCGAGGGGAGAGCAGCGGCGCTTCGTTAAGCAGAGGTCACCGGGAGTCTGAGCGCTGGGTTGGTGTTTGCCAAATGGAAACGGCTCGACTGCACAGATGGTCCGTGTGTTTGCGGTTTGATTGAAATTGAAAGATGCTGTACACAAGCGTGAGGCAGACAGGAAGTGCCTCTTTCAGGTTTTAATAATAGTACAGAGAAGATATCTATCCAATGCAACAATGGAGCACAAACATATTATAATATTTACTGTGCATGTCAGGAACCAACAACAGTTTGCACTCATGCCCCACTGTGGTATTCCCAGCATGTTCACTAACCAGTCTTACTTTAGATTTCAGGTTTTCTTTTATTTTGTTCCCTTGTGGAGAAATTTGGCTCAAAGCAAAGGAAGCAGAACAGCAAAAGAAAAAACACGTAGAACTGAACAATCTACATTCACTCAGGCTCCACACTTAGCTTGATCTCGTCTGATCTTGGAAGCTTTCTCAAAGTTGTAGGACTTCAAACGGGTCATCGACTAGTTTTACAAAGTTCATCTTCAGAAACCATCAAAACAAACTTGACTACATAAAAGTACGCTGCACAGTACATAACGCATACAGATGTTTCACGTTTAAAGTCGTTGTAAAAGACATTTTACGAATAGTTCAAATAACTTGTATTTATGATATTTCAGTTGCACCGCTAATACTCTTTCTCTGAATAAGAAATGTTGTAGGTTATGGTTTAGTGAGCACCTTCTACTACGAGGACCATTAGCGAACTTGGAAAAACTATAAAACGGCGATAAAAATGATGGTGTAAAATGAGCGTTGTATTGTCAATAATACAATAAGTCTTCGAGCTGTAACTGTAAACATGTGCGAGGAAACTGGCAGGAAATCAAATCATTTTACGTGAGGTGCAGAGCCTGGAAAACAGCTGAGTTTGGAAACATCAAGTGTATAGCTTCACTGCCAAAGATCTGAAGGAGGATGTTATCTATAAAATGCTGTGACAGAAATAATAATTGTGTTAATGAATCCCTTTGCGCTGTAAACGGAAATCCTGCAAACAAGCTCCAGCGTATCATCCATCATATTGATTGGGAATGTGAAATGCTACGTACAAATGCAAACACTTCTAGATTTGTTATGTGCGAAATGTTGCAAAATAAGTTGTCTTCTAAAGCATGAATGAACTTCTTTTAATCATTATTTTTCAAAGGTGTATTGTGTAACTGTTTTAGCAGAGGATCAGCCACCTGCTTGTCTCCATGGAGATGTCACTGTTCTTTCATTTACAGTTGTTTTATTGCTCAAAATCTACCTTGAAGTTGTGCAGTCTTACAGTGAGTGAGTTTGCCTTTCCACAGATCTGACCTTGGCCTGGTCTCCATGAGAGATAGAAGCTTAATGCCACTGTCCAAGCAAAGCAATAACATCTCCCTATACAGACAAGCAAGTAGCAGACCTTCCAAAAAGTGACAAAATGCATCTTTATCCATCCTCTATTCGTCATATTTGATTTTTTTGAGCTTTAAGTCATGTTAGAATCTACAAGTTTTCAAGTTAACATCTACCCTGTTCCTTTCGAGATTGGCAGTTCCAAAGTTGAAATCGTCTAATTCAGCGGTCCCCAACCCCCGGGTCATTTGGTACCGGGCCGCACAGAAATACATAGAATAAATAACTTTATTTATTTAAGAATCGGAAAGATATTTTATTTTGAAAAATTACCCGATTCTCTGTTACATATGTCACTCTTGATGCAGGTCCAGGCTCTTCTCTGTCACCGCTAAAATGAAACTCAGGAGCAGCAAAATGAGTAAAAAACAAATGTCTTTGGAAAGTTTCTTTGCAAAGACAGAAGAGGAGCCTACGACTTCCAAGAAAAAGAAAGCTACATTTAATAGACAATATCAGGAGTCCTACTTAAAATACGGATTTATCCCAACAGGAGATTCCCACGCACCGAGCTGCTCTGCATAATATGCGGCGACCGGCTCTCGAATGAGGCAATGAAGCCCTCAAAACTGCTTCTCCACTTGGAATGCAGCTCATATCATATTATTGTTGTATTTATCCTCCACACCTTAAACGCCGGTCCCTGAAAATATTGTCTGACATTAAACCGGTCTGTGGGGCAAAAAAGGTTGGGGACCGCTGGTCTAATTGATTCTAGTGAAGGTGTATGAAGTTTAAAAACATAGTGGAGCACTTCCTGTATTACCACATGACATCAAGAAGAACTGCAGGGTTTCTGTGTTAAATACATGGGAATGAAACAAAATGCAGCTCCAGGTGTGATTTTGATGAGTAAACGATATAACATAGATCAGAAAACAGTGTAACATGGGACCTTTAAGGATGAAGAGAAAACTTGATATTCATCCCACAAAATCCATTAAAACCCAATTCATTTTAACATTGGCTGGAAGAAAAACCCTCATCGCTTTAACCAATATGTTTAAAATACGCATTATAACATCTCGTGGTGGAGTGATACAGCAGCACGACTTCAAAGCTGTTTGTCCATGGACTCACATCTGCAGAGTCAGTATATGCCCGCTCAGAATATAGGACAAGATATAATCAGTGAAGGAGCGTGAGTGTGGGGGATGTGGAGAAGACCGCTCATTAGACTGTCATAGGCTCTGAGCATCTCCGAGCCCAGCCGTGGAAACAGGCTGCAAGAGAACAATGAGAGGAAGAGAGGCGCGATGTGACTCCACTGCACTGTACAAACAAAGGCCTATAGAAGGATTGTAATAAGGGAAAATGAGGGTCTAATATTCCAGTGCATAATACGCTAGAGTGTAAGAGGAAGTACGTGATGATGATATGAGATAAACCTATGGCTTGCTTAGCAAATCTGATTCTTGTTTGGCTATAATTTGAGATTGAGATGCAGTTATTTCTTATAGTCCATGATATGAATTGGGTTTTTATCTTAAATGAGAGATCTTCCACTGTCAGTAAAATAATGCAGTTTGCAGCAGGTTAAAATTTCTGAGATATAAATTGGACTATTTTGGGGTTCATATTCCTTCTCCTACCTTATAAACTATGGTCTTATAAGGAAAAACTATAGTTACTTTTTGGTAAGTAAAGATGTTGTAGAACACTACGATTATAATATATTTAATAGAAGGTACTTAAATAAAAATTCACACACTCAACTCTAAACCTCTTTTAAAAAAAAAAACCTTAGAATCTTTTGGGGCACAATTTGCACCACCAGGTTTTGAATGACTGTTTGGAGCACTTTATGTTCAGAAAACGAATAGGCATTTTGGACAATATAAAATCAAATCTAACACTGTGAGTTTTGACTTGTTACAGCACGTTTTGTTCCTGGTTGCATTATTTAATTCTAGGTCACACATCCAGCATATGACTACAAAAACATGGAAGAAGCTTTGTATGCAAACTACAACTGCTGCTCCTACTATTACTACTGCTGCTCCTACTATTACTACTACTGCTCCTACTATTACTACTCCTACTATTACTACTGCTGCTCCTACTATTACTACTACTGCTAATACTCCTACTACTACTTTTACTACTGTTTTAATCATATTACGGCATATCATTCTGAAAATATTTGAATAAAAAAAATACAACATAAAACAAGTGCAATAGTTCAGATCGCTATTGAACTCCCTCATATTGAAGTGCCAATTTATTTTTTATGATATTCCCCATAGCAAGTGTTATGTACAATGTGTATGGATTTTTTTCACCTCATCAGGGTTAGAAATCCCACGTCGCTGCTACGCTTAATGAATATGTGTGCATCAGCAGCTCAGCGAACTACGTACACGTCTCAGTGGGAGATGAATCATGAAAAATGCACTATTGTTTTTGGCCAAAGAAACAACATCGTATATTGATATTAAAGCAGAGGCAGTAATTAGCTACTGGCTGAAACACTTTCATTTTGGGCCAGAGCCAGACCGGACCTCAGTGAGATGAGGGAGACGGACAGCACCATATGTGGAGATCTGGCATAGGGCTGTGCATCTGTGGGTTCATCTGCTCTGCCTCCAGCCTCCTGCACACAACAAACATGGGCACTTCTGATCATCACGAGAAAATTGGCAGACATTTAACTTTAAAGGTCACATTTAGTCCTCATTGCTTCAAATTCTCCAAACTTTTATTTTCAAAATCTGTGCATGTCTTATCAAACTGCTGAAGGGAATTTAAAGTTCTGGCTGATTGCATTTTTTACTTGGTGCAGAAATCTCTTTAAGTGTCCATATTATTCTTTTATTTTCAGATCTATGTTATTATTATTTACACATGTTTAACACAAAGCCTGCATATTTAGGCTGTGTTCTTCTATTAAACTAAAAATACTGTGTTCCGTTAAACTTCTTAAACTTTCACTAGAATCATTTAGATTATTTCAGAGCTGAAATCTGCAAACTCTTCTGAAAAAATGATAAAAAGTAGCTGTTAATGTGAAAACTACCACTACACGACATAACAAGGTGGAACTGAGCATTTTGAGCTTTGGATATAGACAGACTAATAATGCAGGATTGCGCAAACGTAGGAATATAACGACAATTACGTAACTCAGGTCAGGTCATTCAATTACTCTAAACATCTGCAGCTAAGGATCAAAACTAGAGATATTCTTCCCTTCTTGATCATCATCCAGAGTCTATGTGTCTTATCTATCTGAGGTGTCAACATATCTGCAGCTGTAGCAAGTGTCCCATGACTAAAACGTGGATTCGTTCTGTGAGTGAGTGATGGGAGATGTTTGAGAAGAGCTGAGTTGGATTAGATTGACTAAAGGGCGACCCCCAGGCCAAACACACCAGAGTCGGTCCCAGATGGGTCTCTGCTCTCACAGCATCATCACACTCATTCATAAGATGGCATGAAGTGGAGAGAAAAAATGATACTACTCATCAGTAACCATGGGAGACTGTATATATATATTGTACTGTGTTAAACATACAATTACCCATATTTGTGCACTACTTTACTCCTCCCAAATGAACCTTATGATCAGCAAAAGGAGTTAAACCTTTCTTGAAACTATGAACTGAATCGCAAAAAGTAGTTTCCATCATTCCATCTGTGCAGTTTGTTTGCTCCATAATAGGAATTTGTTGGATTAAATATCAGTTTCAAAATATCAGTTCAGCAGATATCTTGGTGGGACAAATAAATAGATGTAATAAGACAATTCCCTGGCCCAGAAAGTCTCAGAATGTACATTTTTTTACTTGAGGGTGTTACTTGAGGGATAAATAACAACTATATAACACATTTGGATTAGTTTAGTTTTATTTTATTTTAGTTTAAAGGAAAAAATGCTATTATTATTGCATTAGTATTGGTTGTTAATTGTATTAGGACTTAAAGCTATAGTATTTGAATTGGTATCTGATCTGAAAAAACTGAAAAAGGCCCAAAGTAAGATCATTTCTTGGATAATCTGTATTTATATGTATATTCCATATGTACCAATGAATAAATTGAAATGCATTTTACTTTAAGGGTGTGGTATATTTGTTTATTGGTGGACACATTGGGTGAATAAATACAAATACATCCTTTTCTGGTTCGTGCAGTCCTGCCTCTGCGTGTACTTTTAAGCCTTTGTGCTTCTATTGTTTTTTGAGTCTGCTCCATGTGTGAAAACTAATGTGGTTTTGTACTCTCCTGCGGTTTACAAGCTTTTGAGTGCAAATGTGTTTTTGCGTTAATAAAAGCCATGTGCAAATATGAATTATGCATCCTCTTTATGCTTACATCTATAGTGATGTTTGCATCCACAGTGGCACTGTAATGTGTTGGCCTGTTAAATTTACATGAGACCAAAGTGGCTTTCTCCTTGAATATTAAGCGTGAAATGCCAAGGCCCATTTCTTGCACAAGTCTTTTTAGGAGAATCAGGTGGTTTTGCATGCCAAGCAGTTTCCCACTGTTTGTTCAGGCTGTACTGGCTGCATTGTGTAACTCAATTACCAAGTTAGTTAAGTGGATAATGACAATATGTACTTATTATATTCAGAGTAAAATACAGTCTAGTCTATTTAGGTGCAGGTCTTTTTGGATATTAGCTGAGAGTTTTTTATAAACTGTACTTGTGAACTTGCATGTGTTTTTGGATTGTCATTTCCCTCTATATTGAGATTATTGTTTTATTTACTTAAACTTTATTTATTTACTAACTTTATTTACTTACCCAAAGACTATATAAAGAAATGGACTAAGGGAATGTGGCTTCATCATAGCATTTGGCTCAAATAAAGCTAAAACAAGGATAGGAAATGTAGGAGCAAACTAAAACACCATGATCATGTAGGAGCATGATCATAAGAGACCAGAATGACAAATGCCAATTTTCCAATTTAAAGTCAACTGGACCCAGAGTTGATGGAGCTGGAAGCAGCCCATGCTCACTTCCTATGTAATTAGCTATTCCCATTTATACAGTCTATGGTCACAACACAACCCTCAGCTCCGTTTCTCCCAGTAGAAAAATAGACTTTTTGTCATTTTGGAAACGAACTAGCAGAATGAAAAGCTGGCCAAAATAAACTTCCTCTGCAGCCTAAAGCTCTTTCAGTTCTCTCATATGGGCTGCTGCTGTAAAGCTGCACAGACATAAGCCTCTTTCCCAAATGTTTGTTTCTGAGACTTGTGCTGGTGCCTTCAGGGACAATGGGATCGTTCAGCCTCAGGACACAGGTGCCACTCTGTGTTTTGGCAGCAGACGTTCCTGTTTTCAGATGCCATGCCCCATGGTTATTGTGAGAAAGATGGAGCTTGGCCACCAAGCTACACCAATATAAGACTTACCGTACAGATAATCGAACTAGAAGAGTGTATTTCTTTACACAGGATGTTAACTAGGGATGCAAATTATCCAGCTGTTTCTGTTACTATACAAATGTTGATACTTTGGCTTTAAATGTACCTGATATCATTGCATTACAAGAGCAGGAGACTGTATTGTCTAAAAATGTCCCTTCTATCTTCCCCAGACCGTTTTACCCTCTCTACAGTTACTTCTGGATTACTGATGTTGTATATATTGTGTGTTTAGCTGGTGCTGCCGGAGTACTCCATCCATGGGCTCTTCTGCATTATGTTCTTGTGCGCTCAGGAGTGGCTGACGGTGGGCCTCAACATCCCCCTGCTCTTCTACAACACATGGAGGTAACTATACTGTCTGCATGTACATAGGACAACAGTGAGTGATAGAGACAGATCAGAGGGCTCTTTTATTGCATTAGTGCTGCTCCTAACAGAGCGTGGAGTCTAGAGTAAAATGAGCGGGACTTATCGTGATGATTTTACAGCACATTGATTTTGAACAGTGCGTAGTTTGTATTTTGGGAGTATTACTTAGTTGCAAAGGATAGAGACACATGGAGGTTACATGATTAATAGTTATGAAAGCTGATGGAAACTGATGTAAAAGTATGGCATGGGATTGGGAATAAATTCTTGTCAAAACAGATGCAAAAATATTGTAGTAGAAGAAGTAGAAGAATGTGGTAGAATTTGATAACAATATAAATGGCTAAAGATGTAGTGTTTGTAGTATATGAAAATACAAATGAAGCTAAATTAAAGTACATTAACAGGTACCAGGTAACATTTCTGGTTGAGGGTCTGGAAGCTAAATTAAAGTACATTAACAGGTACCAGGTAACATTTCTGAGGTTCTACCACATTGTCGAGTAGATGTTATCGCTATGACCTTCCCGTTACTTGGTCAAGTTACAGGTCAGATCTATGAAGATGTGACCCTAACAATGCATGTTTTTCAAGACATCTTAATCAGTAATTAAAAAAAATAAAAGTAGCTGAATAAATGCCAGATATGTTTAGTCATAGTGCGTCTTTAAAGGCAAAACAGGTTTAAATCAGGTCTAAATAAGTGCAGATAAAACCAAGAAGAGACTAAGCCTAAAACATGGCTCACACAAAAGACACAACGACACACACTTGTATAGTTACGTTAGGGCAATAGCGTTAGGGGCAACAGATTGTGTAATATCGGCATGGCAATCCATCTACTGCTACTATCCTCTGAACAGCTTAATGAACCCTTTACAGACAGAAGGAGGAGTCCAGATTTTAAACCCGAAACGAGGTGAATATAAAAAAACGATGCCAGTCCCTTTGTTCCTTCGTAGCGACGTGACTGCACTCGGCCTCCACGCTCCTGCTCAGCCGCTTAAATTTACAGGAGGAGAGGGAAGGAGCAGACAGACGAAAAGTGTTCTCGCTGTCTCATTAGCGGAGCCGGAGCCCGATGGCCGGCGGCTACAGATGCTGCTTCCCGCACAGCTGAGAGCGGCGGGGACGAGCGAGCAGTTGATAGAGTGGAGTGCGACAGGAGAGAGAGAGTCCGACCGAGATGGAGCAGGATAAGAAGAGCTGAGGTTAGGTTGAGTTACTGAGAGGACACTGATCTAATACTGACAAGAGGAGAAGCAGGAGGCAGGGGGCACAGAAACAAATAAAAGAGCAGTAAGTGAATCTATAGGCCCAAAAGCACTATCTACAACAAACAAACCTGGCAACAAAACTACTTTTATCTCTTAATAGCAGGAAGTATACCCTGCTATAGCTATAATTGCTAAAGACTTTGTGATACTAAACGTGCTTATACCTGAGTCACTAATAGCATTTAGACTAGCAGTGTTAGGAAGTAACTGAATACATGTACATTTGTATTCCGGTACAGTTACTTTTTCATTTCATGGCATTCAGAGTACAGTTACTTGTCTAAAATCAATACTTTATCTCACAATTTAGGCTTCAAACTGCACAATATTAATGAGAAAACCAAAAAACTCTTGCGGCTTGTGTGATTTTGCTTTCTCCAGCGTGTGATAGGAAATGCAGAACAAACTGTGAAACAAAATGAAGCTTTTCTTAATCCTGTGTTGCGTTTTCACACTTCAGTTTAAATGCAACTCTAAAAATATTCTTATTACACAGAATACAGTACTCTGACTGGTCCATGCATCAGAATACATTACAAAAACACATTTTAATGCAGGTATTCAGTACTGACTAAATACATTTTCAAAGTATACTTCCCGTCACAGTAAACTAGATATAGTGGCATAACATGGAGGTAATTAAAACCATATGGATGCTAATTTCATGCTTACGGTCGTTCTTATCACTAACAGTCATGGCACATTCATGCAAATAGTGTAGGTAAAAAGTGTATTTTTCAAGGACACAACAGCATTATGCAAGGCAAGAAGGACTTCCCAATATATATATATGCACTTCCTCAAATCTCATCTCATTTTTAGACACATTTAGCTTTTAATCAAACAGGTAATTAGCACAGGAACTTGCTGGCTTCACTCTTTTGGTCAGTTGCAATGTAAAAAAAAAATACTTTTAACTTGAGCTATAAGATCCAGGTGCATACAGAAACATAAGGGGAGTGACGCCGCTTTCATCTGACACCAAAGAATTAGAAAGATGGGAGTGGTTTCCATGGCAACAGCTCTTGACACCAGATTAGGTTTGTACAGATCAGAGCAAAGTGGAAAGCCCAGGCAGATGATGCTGCATTGATGTTTTATCTCTGTCTGGATAAGCTTATAAATGCGGGCTACACCTCATGCTACGTTATGATCCTATGATTGATGGTACTGTGGTATAGTCTTTACATAGTATTTGCAGTATAGCGCTAACCTCCCCTTCATTAGTCATTATTCATGTATCTCTGTACACAATGCATGAGACCAAACGCTGTGTCAAGATGAAGATGACATTAAGATGCATACATGAATATTTCATACGTGCATGGGTCATGTGGAGTTAATTTATGTAAACTAACTGTTACGCTCATGTTGTTGCCATTGTTACAACAGAGTGTGAATTAACCAGTTACTATGGCAGAGTGCATCTTTCATCTGTACTGCAGTCTCATTTCCATTTGCTGAGACCATTGGATCAGTGTGGTAACAGTGGTGGGTGATAATACACGTATATATTCCTTGTAATTATAGTTGAAAATCACCTCAGAAACATTTAGTATAATCTCCAAAACAATGGTATAAAGTCACATTTCTACCCTTTTGTGGTTAATTGTATTGTTCATTTAAGTTTTATGCAAAGAACCTCAACCTAGACAGATCAAAATAATCAGATAAAAAAAAAAAACACACACACACACAAAAAAAACTGTAAAAAAAAAAAAATATATATAAGGTTAATTTAGTGTTCCAATAATTTATTTTATGATATTAATTTTTCATTTAACTTTCTTAGAGTATCACCTACCACTGCTTATGTATGTTGTATTGGTTTATTAATAAAGGTCCTGTACCTGACTTTTTTTTTTTCTTCAAGTATGGGTTAATGCTTTTTATACACAATGTAATGAAATACCTGATACAATATCACCTTATACTTACGCATTTTAAAAGACAATGTGCTGGGTAAAATGAGAACTATATTGAAGCAATGGTGTGTGACATATTCAAAAAAAGATGGAACCAAGTAGGCCAAACTTTTCTCTGTCATGTGAGAGAAAGGACCAAGTGGGCGGGGCTAAAGGTTTACATGTTCTACGCTTTTGGTTCTAAATTGGGTACAGGGCCTTTAAAAGATATTATTATATTTTTACATCCATGTTTATTGACAAATATAATAATATGTACAGGTCCTTTCAAACGAGTGTGCATTCATTTGAATTCCAAAGACATTCAAGTTGACCATAATTACTGACTTTACCAAATGCATGTGCACCGTAAAGGGCCTATGCAGAGTGTGTGTGTATCCATGTAACAGGCTGGAGTCCTGTTCAAACTGGGTCACATGTAAGAGATGACTTTTCCAGGATCTGTTTCATATGAAGTCGACCATCTCAGTGTAAGTGGTGCATTCTTCATAGTGATCCATTGTGAAGAAAAGTGTTCGTGTACAGTACATCTGCTGTGCGGTCCTATACACATACTGCACAATAGTATCTGTGTTATACTTGAATATCATATGACCTCACAGCTGATTGTGCAACTGTACTGCAGACTTGGGTGAAGTTACATTTGAATACTGATTCAAATCTTAACGAACTATTGCTTATCTTGTTTATTTCAAGATAACATGAAAACTTTGAAATGACTGTTCACAGACTGTCACTTTAATGCACAATGTTTAGCACAGTTACAAATCACAATGCACAGACTTGAAGTGGTGAGAAGAAGTGTTCAGTTATGTTACTTCAGATACTGGAGCAAAGAAATACTCTAGTAAAAGTATCATGGGACAAAATCATCAATCAAATTAAAGTACCTGTTTAAAAATTTACCTCAAGAGTAAGAAAACCTTCAAATTCATCGATTTGTTAATGATTTGTTCTGAATTTTGTTTAACAGAAACAAATCAGCCATTTATTTCCAAGCTCTTTTTATTTGCTCAAATTATGTAGATGTTAAAAATAAACTCTTAGCATTTTCAGCACGTCCCAAACTATCATTAAAAAAGTCTTTTCAGTCAAAATAGAGTAGAAAGTACATACAGTATACCTGCTCTTGAAGTGAAGTAGAAGTATCCACTTTAAAATATACTTACAAGGTCTTTTTAAAGGGGCACTGTGTAACTTTCCTGATGAAAGGTTTACCAGTTGCTCGTCTCCATATCTCCATGGAGACAAACATGCAGATGCTTCAGCAGAAAAGTTACACAGTGGATCTTTAATTTAGACTTGCACATAAACAAACTTTATTGATCCACAAGTGAATTATTTGATCCACACCTCACACTGTATTATAATGGTAATAATACATTGAAAACACACAGGTTATTGGTTTGTGCTTGGACCGTGCGGTTGTCACGTCTGTGAACAGTGTTTTAAGTTTTCTGTCTGGACTCTCCCTCGTCTGCTGCATGATGCGTCCTCTTTACTCATCGTGCCATCTCTCTCCGTGCTGTCCTCCCCGTCCCTCCCATATTCCTGTCATCC
>KN501890.1:9935-28519 GCA_000787155.1 Scartelaos histophorus | reverse complement strand
TTTGGGAGACATCTAAATCTCACTCTTTTCCCACCGTTTCATTTGTCATTTTTGGCTCTCTGGAAGATGGAGTAATGAGAAAGATGATAATGTAGTGGTCTGGAGGCAAAACAACAACAAAATCTGGTTGGGAATCTGCCAACAACCGCCTCCCTGCATGGGACCGACTAAACGACTCTCAAGGGCTTTTCAATCCCTCCATGTCACTGTAGGTGCCTTCCATCATTTCTTATTTAGACCTCATTCTTCTCTTCTCATTCTGAGCTCCAACTGTTCCAATATATTTTAAAACAAGTGCTGGTCTATTGACAGCACAAATCTAACACACACAGTTGTACCAATTTGGCTGCACTTCAGCCACGGGGAAAGGGAAGTCGGTGTGTTCATCGTGCCAAAATCCAAACTCAAATTACTTCTCCAGTATAATCTTCTCAATTTGCAAATTACTACACATATAATTTTTAGTAGTGTGATCTAACAACTCTTTTTTGTATCATCTTTTTACCCTCCAACTCTAAACAAATCGATAAATTAAACACTTTATAATAGATTTGAAACTGGCAATCAATGGCCTTTAATCTCGCTGGTTCATGTTTGTGTTGGCGGCTTAAATTAAAGCAATTAAACGTTTCATAATTCACAAAAATTGCTTCTAAACGGTCGGCAGCTATACAGATATAACGCCGTTCTTACACTGAGAAACTTTATATCACTCCAACGCTCTTGATTCAGTTTTAAACCCTCCATTAGTTGTTGAACAGCTAAAGTAAGAACAGATTTGCTGCAGTGGTCCAGTGAATTACTGCCAACACAATGCTCGGTTGTTAACATTGTGTCAGCCGTCATCAAATAAAATACTACTTATGGGTAATGGAATGAAATGCATACCTCTCAGTCTGATTACTTAATGTAATATGGGAGACACTGCAAAATCCCATAGCTTGCAGAGAAAGATGTTTATCATAGTATTACATTACTCAAACAATTAACTGGAAAACAATTTCTCTCAACTATTGGTGTTAATTTGCGTGTGTTCAGTGGAAGCTTAATCCATAAAAACCTGGCTCATTATTAGACTTATGCTTTTCATTATTCCTTCTATTTATCACAATGAAAACGCTCCTCTTGGCTAACTCTTGCATGTTTGTTACTGTAGGACAATATTTGTGTAATGGCAAAATAATTGATTAATCCAATAAGAAGTAACAGTTTGTGTTTGCAGATCTCTCTCCTCTCTGCTATAACAAACACAAGCTTGCTAAATCACCAGCGTATAGTCAAGGGGCACAGCCATTTCAGGCAGAATTACAATTACCCAGAGCTCACACTAACAAACACTTGTCCTTAAGTGAACCCAAATGTGTAAAACTATTTGCTTTCGCTGAGCTCAGTTTGAATATATGTGTCCAAACTTAATTTAAAGCAATAAACAGTGTAATTTGTGAAATTTATCATGTCTTTGGAGCCAAATGTATAATCTTCGTTCATTATGAGAGTTAAAGTCTAAAGCTGAGACTAATGCTGATTGGTGGGGAGTGTGGCTTCAACAGAGCTCACTCAGCTCTGATTAAATCTGTGATAATAACTGTACAGTTCATGAATCACTCGTGTTTGTCAGACAACTGCATCTGTTCAGTCAGATCGTGAAAGACATAGTTAGAGCAATGTGTGAATATGGCTGCAGTAACACACAAAAACAATGAAAGCGACTGTTCATTTACCACTTGTTTACTTGAGTTTCCATTCTTTAATCTGCTTTCTTTCCAGACAGACGCTCAGTTCAGTGCAGTGAATCCGGGGCTTTGACCAGCTTTGGAAAATTAGACGGCAAACAAAATGACAGACTCATCCCGGTGTAAGCCTGCTCTCTGCTCTCCCTGATCTGTTTTCTTTATCTAAGCAGCTGCTCTCAATCTGTCACACTGTTCTGTGAGGCGTAATTTGCCTAAATTGAGCCATAACGTGGCCTGTAAATATAATTTTGTCAGAAACAGATTAATCCATATGATGGGATGAGAGTGCGTGTGCCCCACTATGTTTATGTATATCCACTGTGTGCTGCTTTATGTATATCCACTGTGTGCTGCCAAGTCTCTAATCCCAGGGCCGTATGCTGCATCAATGAAACAAATCCACCCAAAGTTCATGACTCTTGTATTACCTACAAGTCTGCAATGCATGTGGCTATAACATTTTGTACTTTGAAAAGGTGCCAAATGGTATAAATATTCGTGAACACTATTTTATAAGAACAAAGTTTGCCTCACTCAACAGTTTGTGATTACACAGATCTGCACCACTGTTGCACCACAGCGGGTTCTTCCGGGAAGGCCATTAAAAACACAGCCAGTGCTGATATCTAAATCCAAAAAAATACATTGTTGACTGTTGTTTGAGTTAAATGTGTGCCAAGGGCCTTCATTTGGGTTTTTTTAGATAGAGAAACCAAGTAAAATAATGACCCATGTGAGGCGTATGTCTCACACACAGATGTGTGTGAGCTGCTCCACTGACAGTGGCCTGACAGATCTCCCCAGAGACAGGTCCAGCCCTGCCATAGCCGACAGGTAGCCCTATTAAATATGTACTGCAGTGCAGCAATAGGACACCTCGGGCCATTAGCCATTATAAATATATAATTCAGAGCTCGTACATATATCACCCTCTTGACCAAATCACATTTCCACATACAGGCCTTCTGATTAGCATCCCAATGCATCTCAATTTCACTGACTGTCAGGGCTCATTTTGAAAAGCATGGGTGGGGAGAGAAACTACTGTAAATTACCAATGTGTAAATGAAGCAATGAATAAATAAGAAATTCATCTGAGGCACTGTAAAGGGAGGAGAGGGGCAGAGAAATGCATTTTATTGTGAGCAAGACTCAAATATCAATCATTTCTGAACGCTCTGATGGCAAAGTAAGACCAGTGTCTTTTTCTCATTAACTTTCCCTTTTTCCGTCTCTGGGATTTTTTGTTTTCTCCAGCCAGTGAGCTATTCATAATTCAAATCCCATCTTTCACATTGCTTCATCATCTATTTTTCTCTACTTGTATCAATTCACTAACCATTACGTTTTGCTGGCCTGTCCCTCCTATTCCCATTTCTATGATCCATAAATATATTTAAGGATGATACCATCCCAAAGGCAGTCAGCTGCAGGTTATGCCTTGGATCATGTTGTTTTTACCCCTCCCTGTTTAAATACTGTATGTTTATTTTCTCTCTCTCTCTCTTTCTTTCTCTGACCCTTCTTCAATGTCATCTGAGGGTGGTGGCTTGAGTGTGTGGACAGAGGGAGAGCCCATCAGTCAGACCACTGAGGAATAAATGATTTGAGCAAGAATCAATACAAGGGTCCAATTCTGAAGTGGCAACACCTCTGCCGTCTGAAAATAATTAATGAGTGGTCCGCCTGCACTTTGCAATAATAATGGATGCATTTAATTATTTGATAATCACAATGTCTAAGCCTGTTACCTTCAATTGATTTTGTACAAATTGATCATTTACAGTGACTCTGCATGTTTTGTGCATGCTATATTTTAAAATATGTATCCAAGTTGACAGACGATATGCTCTAAATGACACCAGAAGGGAAAACTGTTACAAAAAAAATGAGATGCAACAGTGAGTCAGTGCATTTGTGTATTTGTATTGGCAGCTTCATCTTCTCTTATTTCATAGCATAGCCCATTATCACCCTGTGGTTCATCCTTTCCTATGAGTATATGCCCATACAAATAGAGTATTTTTTGACAATAGTGGGGTCTAACAGGACAGCACATGTGGACTGTTCCTCTTACACTGATGATAATAATAGTGTGTGTGATTGTGTTGCTGTTGCTCTGATTGTAATGCTAGTATAAATGGAAAGAGGTGGGTGAGGGACTGCTGATTTCTGATAGAACAATTGCCATATCCTTTGACATTTAAAGGTGCTGTTCCTTATTCCACACTTACCTTATACATTCCAAGCATCCTAATTATTCACTGGACTTTTCAACACAACAGAGACCAGAGCAGAGAAAAACATACTTGCTAATAAGCACTTCCTGATGATCAAACAATAAAGTGCTTTATAATTACTACAGACATCATGCAGTAGACATATTTGGTCTCAAGAGCCGGCATGTGCAATATATCTGTGCTGGGGCAAAAATACATGGGAAAAATCAGGGACAGGGCCATTAAACTGTGATCACTCCATAGTATATATGGGATATCTGTGGAGCTGTCATTCATACTTCTTTTATAAAACAGCAATCCACCTCCCACTGTGCCTCTGTGGAGGGCAACCTATTTTAGGATTAGACCCCAATTGAGCAAGACAAAAAAACATGTAAAAATGTATAAATGGGTCAAGGTGAAACAATGCATTAGTCTTTTCTGTAGTAAAATCGTTATTAGGTTTTGGGGAAAATCCAACATGAAAATACAAATCTGGCATTAAAGGCAATTTCACATAGGTATATTTTTGTCTTAAAAATGCATCATGAAACTTTTCTGGTGGAGTACCTCCTCAAAAACTTGGAGGAGGAAGTAACGACATTATAACATGGCTTAAAGCTCACACAAATCAGTTTAGTCCTGTTAATATAAAACTTTAAAATGGGAATAAAATGGGAATAATTTGGAAAATAATGAGGCTCCACCACTTCATTGTTTTCATGGGTTTGTCATTGCTGTGCCTAAAATGTTTCAGTGTATTGTAATTCACTTAAATATCTCCATAGAGACAGCAGGTGACAGTTCAAGTATCAGGTACACATACTTGAACTGTCAAGACATAATTGAAATCAATGCAAAGTAGATCAGTCTAATGCCATTCTGCAGAAACGTCCATGCACATAAATCATATGTCCAGCACAGATTAGTTTTACAGAGTTTGTCATTGCAATTATTCTTCATTAGATCTAATTGCAGATGTAAAACTTACTAAAGACCTTGACAATTATGGCCAAAAACCCTTTTTTAAAACTTCCAAATAAGAGGTGGACTATCCAGATGCCTTTATAACGGTTTACTGGACTACAAAGAAGCATATGCAGCATGACAATACACCTCCATAACAAAGGCTATCATATAAAAAAGCCTTGGAGCACAGAGTCGTGCTGGTCATAAAGCACAAAGACAAAACTGGCAATGGATGACATAACCACAGAACACTGAACCTTTTAGTATAACCTCCAATTCAAGTGTAATGCGAGAATAGAGGAGTTTACACAATGGACACATGAGACATAAGGACGAAGTCGTATATTGTGTAACATTAGGGGGCCAACCTTGTTTTTGAAAGAGCTGACTGCTGACAATCTCAGTCATGGAAAGCACCTTCTGCTTTTGAAGTTTCTCAGGAGGAATGCACGAGTAGAAATCATGCAACAACTGGCTAGATGGAGAAAAGAAAACACATGTTATTATAGCTAGAGTAAAAAACACACACATACAAAGAGACTGAGCAATACAAAAATATTGGTATTCCTTCCTTGGACTACAAGTGTCAAATCTGGACAACTGCAGTCCACAAACACGACACAAGATAAGTGGTTTTTGAGATGCTCTGACACTGTAACCCATGTACAATTTCCCAGCTTCTAACACATTCACTTGGAGTACAGGCTGTTCACTAGAAATGTTTTGTTAAAATCTGCAGTCCACTGTCCATTTGAGGTGGCTGCATTTTGTAATTCCAGAAGCACAACACTTACACAGGATAATGTATTATTTGCTTTTGTTCCTCA
Source organism: Scartelaos histophorus (assembly GCA_000787155.1). Classification (NCBI taxonomy): domain Eukaryota; kingdom Metazoa; phylum Chordata; class Actinopteri; order Gobiiformes; family Gobiidae; genus Scartelaos; species Scartelaos histophorus. The sequence continues at coordinate 22,771 of KN501890.1, read as the reverse complement.
GCAGAGTAATGACTTTGGCCGTGTGAGAATAAAAAATTAGACACGGGTTAAACGTGGCCTAATGAAGATACAGGTAGAGCCTGAACCCAAATACCATTTTAGAATAATTAAAAAGGCTGGTTGGGAGTGCAGGAGCCACTTAACAAGATTGAGCGCTTAGGAGCATGGCAACCATTCGATCTTCATTTGTTCTGTGCCCACCGCATTGTTTCATCGGCCCTAACGCTGCTTCACATTCTGCACAGGCACTTTCAATGATCACAGAAAATACAGCATCATTAAGGGCAATGTTCCACTGGGTTTTGATTAGCATTAACATACATGTAGCATCAGTGTAACATATGTGAACATAATATGGTAGATTTCATAATAGGTCTTTTAATCAGATCTACCATAGTGCTGTTCCCATGTGTGATCAGATGTGGATAAAATACAAATGTTGGCTTTTTGTTTGACTGATTATGTTATTTCATTTTGGTGACCCCATTATGCACATTAGTTTACATTAAAAACGCAACTATTGCACAGTATTGTACCTTCTCTGCACACTTCTCTACTATACGGCAAGTTTACAAGCTTAAAGAAACTTGACAAGAATACAAAGACTTTGATGTCCACCTCTCAGTCCATGTTTGGTATTCACACAACTTGTTTCAGCCTTGGGCACTTCTGATCAAAGATTCAAAAGGGATGTTGCTTTAAAGTTCAGGCTTGGGGGAGTTTGCATGCCTATGTGTAGTATAATAATGTTATTTAAAAGTTTTATGTGAAAAGCTCAGTGACTTATTGCCTTCCCAGTGGTGTTGCTGTGCAGGTGTTGGAGGTAGCACCTTTGTGACACGGCGCTGGCATGTTTTCATTTGCGGAGCCGGTTGGGCAGATGTGAATATTGCAAATAAACAGCAAAGACACAAGTCACAGAGGGGTCAGCTGATAATGAACAGTGGAGCTGACGGGTCAAACATCTTAATTATTCTTTCACCAAAGTAATGAGGCTATGATGAGAAAATGCATCCAGTTTCAGCAGCGGTAATTGTGCTTGACAAGTGAATGAAATTTAGAAATAGCAAAACAGCGTCAGTAAATGTCTGGTTAAATAGTGGTTCTTTGAGGTCGTATTTGCTTTGTTAAATGGTCCATGTTACTTTATTTTCTGATTTATAAGTGTATGTAATGTTGCTGCCTCATCACAAACAGACCTGGAGTTGTGTTTTGTTTCATTCACACATGTTTAACACACACCCTGCAAATTAAGATTAAGTTCTTCTATCAAATTTAAAACTGTTTGTTCCACTTTCTGATGTCATGTGGCAATACAGGAAGAGCTCCACTTAAAATCCATGCAATTTCACTACAATTATTTAGATGATTCCAGCCCTGGAATTGCAAATCTCTACTGCACAAAAGGTAAATGGTAGATGTTAACTTCAAAACTAACATTTCATGACATCACAAGGTGGAACTTTGGGCTTCATAGGTGTGGACAGACTAATAAACCTTGTTACATCCCCAGGTACCTCCTCAAAAACTTGGAGGAGGAAGTAATGACATTATAATATGGCTTAAAGCTCACACAAATCAGTTTAGTCCTGTTAATATAAAATGGGAATAAATTGTGAATAATTTGTAAAATAAAATAATGTTTGGCATATTTATGGTAGACATAAACCGCTTACCTGAGCAGTTTTCCATCAAAAACCTTCTCAACATCCTGGAGCACTGTTGGAAGGTATTTCAGAGCAGCAACCTGTCAGCAAACAAGAAAACTGGTTATATAATGACATTACTTTTATATAAGCAACTTTTAAACATGGTATTCATTTTATTAGCATTTTCAGTGGAAGTCTGTTGTTTGATTACATTATAAAAGTTAAAATAAAATGTGACTTTCTGCTTGTATGAGGTGCATTTTGGAGCTAAAAATGATTAATTATTTAAATAGCAACTTAATGGGAAGTTTGTTATGAACGTTCAAATAAAATGTTTTTTTCTGCTTGAATGAGTCACATTAAGTATTTTGGAGCTTATAAGTGCTGAGTTGTTTTATATTTTGGCAAAACACTTCCATCTATGTGTGAATATTTTATTATGATTCTGTGTTTGGCCAAAGACCCAATCAGGAAAACTGTAGTGAACCACTCACCATTGTGTTTGTGAACTCAGCTGTAAAACTATTTGGGTGAGTGAAAGTGGATGATTTTATGCTTTGTCTTTTAATAATACAATAGTCCATATCCTCAACACTGACACTGAAGATGGTCAGCAAATCAATAGAAACTAAAGCTTAGAAGGGGATAGGGACACAGTGCACGTCTATAGAAATGAAGAGTGGACATATATACCCTGTTGAGCAGAGTGGTGGTGTAGTCTGTTTTCATCAGGTTGTTGATGGATTCAAAAAGTCTTTTCAGGGAGTCTTCAAACTCAGCTTGCTCCTTTCCTTCATATAACCTTGGACAAAAAAATAAATACATTATATAAATATAAAAAAATCAAATATAAAACAAATCAATGCATTCACGCAGTACCAGAATTCACACGTTTCAATAAAACTGGAAAAGACTATCCAAAATAAAAGAAAAACTGAGAGAAATGCATAAATCATTCTTAATTTAGCACCATAAAGGTTAACTTTGAAACAGTGTGAATATATGTATTTTTAGGGTTCATAAGTTATGTCCCAGAGCTCATTTTCACGAGTGGCCCTGCTCTTTCACTCCACCTGTGAACTGTCCATTGTCCTCACCATCTCACTGGGATTCCATGGAGCCGTGTGCCCATTAATTACAATGGGAGTTATGAGTGCTACGGGGACGGATTACCACGTGCTGAATTTAGCAAGTGGGATAGGATTAGGCCTAAAACACAAGGTATTATCACTGGCTTTTACAGGGTACAGTTCTGATTGTCCTTTCTAATCCAGTCTAACAGTGAGTGTAAGCGTGGGAGTTTTCAGGATTGTGTAACAATGGTGTAGCCCTTTCTCACATATAATGTCCTAATAGAGCAATGCTTTATAGATGCACATTATGTTATGGGCTAAAGACAACAACAGATATAAAATGCTACTGAATGGACTGAAAAGTTTTATGTCAAAAAAGCTTATGGGTAATATTAGGTTGAAAGAAAATATTTAGTTTGTTTTGAATTTCATAGGAAGGTGATATGTTAAAAGCTTAGAAAATGTGCAAGTGGAAGTGTTTGTAATATTCAAATGGCTGGATCAGAGGCCATGCAATTTATGTGATTGCGGCTCTCGAGTGTTCTGTGCTGCAATGGTCTATAACTATGAAATATTGATGCTTGAGTTAATGCAGGTAGTGATAGAGAGATGCCATAATACACTGTGCATTGAAAGGTAATGCGTTTGGGATCATTATATGTAATATATGATCCTGTGATCTGCCAATTGGGAAAAATGGTTGAAGTGATTTGGTGCATATCTGTATAATGCAGCTCCACGAAAAGTGAACAACATGTGATACGTGTTGTTCACTTCTCTGCACCCACTCCTCTTTTTGGCCAGCCTCCAATCACACTGAAGTACTAATGTTTGAACTCCTAGCAGACTAAATTCCATATACAATACATTACTCCATAGTTTGCAACTGTTTACTGGTGCCTCTCTCTGAATTATCTAAAGGGACTTTCATGTTAAAATGCTGTTTGAATAAATAAAAAAATAAATACATACATACACACATACATACATACATACATACATACATACATACATACATACATACATACATACATACATACATACATACATACATACATACATACATACATACATACATACATACATACATACATACATACATACATACATACATACATACATACATACATACATACATACATACATACATACATACATACATACATACATACATACATACATACATACATACATACATACATACATACATACATACATACATACATACATACATACATACATACATACATACATACATACATACATACATACATACATACATACATACATACATACATACATACATACATACATACATACATACATACATACATACATACATACATACATACACACATACACACATAAATGAAGATAACATTAAAAACTAAATTGGAACATGTGTTTTCGCAGATACAATGTGGACACGCAAAAGTCAGCAACACAAATGTCAGTTAGTTCAGCAAATAATATTCATGACAGATGGAGGACAGAAAACACATGAGACTGGCAGATGAGGCTGTGAATGACAAAAAGAGCAACTATAATTTTAAAATGGCTGAAATAAAAATGAAAAAAGTGAATTAAGGTTTGATGAAGGCTGTGGTGGAAGAGATTAATTTCAACATTATACGATTTGTCAGCGGTTATGTTTCAAATCTCTAGCATGACACATAATACTCTTATAGCTCGACAGATGAACGAGCACCGACTGAAACGTCTAAGAAAACCTAAATCAAAATTATAGACATATTGAATCAAAAAGAGTCTGTTTTTTTGAGCTGAGCGGAAATATTTTACCACACAGAAGGATGAAGGAGAGAGGACATAAGGAGGAATGGAGAGCACACTTCTGCTTTAGGGAAGGAGAAGTGATCCAGACTACAGGAACTAGTCCACCTAAAAGCTGTAGCGTGAAGGACAGAGAGGTGACAGTAAGTGCACAATCTGCTCCAAGTGTCCAACATACTTTATAAGGTAGAAAGTAAAGGTGAGATGAGACAGAAGATGAGACATGAGAATAAGACAAGACAAGATTTTAACAGAATTTATTATAACTAAACACTAAACACTGACTGAACATGGAGAGCATTTGACAGCCAACTATGGTTTTGGTTTCACTTTTGGTTAGTCCGCTTGTCTTTTATTGACCAGTGATTATTTCATTGTCAGATTTTCTAACTTTTCGTCGGATAAATCAGTTTTGTGAAGCCTGGTGACAGCTGTTCTGATTTTGAGCTCTACAGAATGAATTGAATTGAAAATATTTGGTTTTCTCTCATGAATGTCAAGGCCACTGCTGGAATGTGGTGTGAAATTAGTCACTGCAGAAGGAATAATAAAGGTGATAATGTAATGCAGCCACACACATGCACAAGCACACTGATGATGGTGCCCTGGTGTTTGAACCTAGAATGCAAATGAAGACATATAGACAGATCCAGTTACATGAATAAGATTTGAAAGTATGATTCACCATATTAAAGGGGCACTATAGAAATGGTGAAGGGCCCAGCATCTTCTTGTCTACACATCGCCCTGGCTGGAATGTCCCATTGTCCACATCTTACATCTAAGTTATTATTTAAGCCCCCTCTCCCCCAGAAACACTACAGAATTATGCATCTTTAACATGTTTTTTACAGCAGGGCTGAAATCTTCTGATGCTGGAGGAATTTTTATTATAAACCATAAGACTGCAAGGCACATCTGAAACTACTGGATCAAAGAAAAAGGTTTGAATGATAAAAAGGGGTACCTGACCATAAAAGAGCTTTTGTCTGTGAGTGAGCAGATTCAAACCAGTGAGAGGCTAAACTTTCAGATGGAAATGTTTCTTTAGTCTCTTTCTCTCAATGGGCCTTTTGTGGGAAAATCGCTTTAAGCCCAAAGCCTCCCTTCAGGCTATTGTGGCTGACACCTGTTTAAGTCCCTTTGGCTGGAGAAGCCTTAAGTAACCCACAGGCAAACATAGGATAAAATAGTAGATGGTGGTTTTGACTTGTCAGCATCAGTTTGCGAGCCGCAGTTATAAATGGTGTTTACATTTATCGAGTAGCGCAGCTCTTGGCTCAGCACCAGGGGTGTCATAAGTCTCTGGTGTTGGAGGTTGGTCTGCCGCTTGGTGTTTCACTGTCTGCTCATTCAGCATCCCTGCCCCATCATTAGCTCCACTACACCACTACACTTCATCATCAATGCTTATTAGGGACATTAGTGCTGTAATCAGCAGCCCACTCTCAAGGGGGCGTCAAAAAGCTTTACTTTAAGGTTCTACTGTCAGTGTGTCCAAAGTGCAGCTCTCAGTGAGAGACCACCAGAGTCAAATGAGACCCAATGTCCAAACAATTATTCACTAAAATCATGTATATTTGAGCCCTAAAATGTATACACAAAGAGCACAAGAGAATGAAAGAATCCACACATTTGAAATGAATTGGATTCAGAAGCTCTGTTTGTTAAACTATCAGATGATACAATTGTTTTTGGGTCACTACAAATTATGTTTCAGTAACAATCCTATTTAAATGCTAAATTTATTTTAACTAAAATAGCTTAGGAATGATAGAAAATACCACTGCTAAACCCGTAAAAATTCTCTACTGAAATGGAAAATGCTGAGCGTGCAACTTGGTTAATATATGTCTGCCAAATTTGTATTGATACACTGGTTTTATTATTAACAACTTGGAGTCAGACTTACTGGGAATAGAGCATCCGTGAGCGCACAATAAACTTGAAGATGTACTCGAGAGCTTTGAGGGTTCGAAGGATGGGCTCACACTGTTCCCCTCGACTGGACACATCCAGGTATCTCTTCAGCACAGACATCAGCTTCCTGGATAAAAACTCACATGAATAACGCTATTACCCAAAAACATTATAGGGAACAAGATACGTCAAATGTATAAGGACAAGTCATAAAGTTCAACCGTGCAGGTAAAACTGTAAGTGAATTTTGTGATAAAAGGCTAATCTATTTTTTGGGGGCAGATGGAGAGAGCATAGGAGAGAAAATAAAATGTGATAGGAAAGAAAATGGCCAAATGGTATTTCACACCTCAACAGATGTACCTTTTACTGAGGTTTGGATTTACCTGCAGATGAATGGCATTAAGTGGCTGTGTTCCAACACATGTGCCCCCTGCAGGGCTTTTATCCATAAATAAATAAAATGTTTTTGAGTAAAGAGTGCATGGAGAGCTCTGTGTAATTTTATGTCCTACCACAAGTCGTCATGTTTCTTTAGGTGTCTCAGTGGGCGCAATTTAAATATAGTGACTGTGTCAGCAGACGTCTTTCAGTATATGAACTGACTTTTCTCTGCAGAAGATTTAGTATTTTAAAGTGGGGGAGAGAGTTTAAAGTTTAACCAAATGCCTCAGGCTAAACAAGAAACAAGTGTTGATAAACCTCTTTAACTATGAATGCACACAGCAGTAATGACAGGTAGCAGGTATGGGAACATTAAGACAAGAGAACAATTTAATTGTGTATTTCAACGTGCAAAATGAAAATAGAAGGCAAAATGAATTAGGATGTCTGGTGGTGTTGTTCAGTTTCTACTCTTGACAGGGAAAGATGATAACCAAACTAATCATGTTTAAATATTTCAAATGCATTTTGGATTGATTTTAAAATCATATTGCAGCTTTAACATGCAGCTATAGGACACATTGGCTGCACAGCGGGATGGTTTGCATGACTTACTTGTAAGCCAGTGTGGCACTGAAATGCTGCTTGATATACGCCTCCAGCACAGTGTTGAAATGTTGAAACTTTCTGTCAGCAATGAGCCCAATAATGTGTATCTGGAAAAGCAGAGTATTCACTGTATGGCAGCAGTTAGAGTGATAGGCATGTCTGCGTGTCAGTGTGGATTCATACATACGCTATTAGAGAATCAAAGTCATCTAATGACAAACACATTAGATCCACAGACTCACCAAGGCATCAAATACAAGGATGTCATAGTCATCTGTCTGGGAGTGCTCCATCATGATGTTGAACAAAGCGTCCAGTGTGTCCTGTAGAAACTGCTCGTGCAGAAGGCAACAGGAGAGTTACATAGATACATAGAGTGTAAGTGCACTCTTCATACATGTTACACAAGCCCACGGACCTTCACCACCTCCTCTCCATCAATAATTTTCAATTTCTCTAGGTTTTCTTTGAGAAGCTCGGGGCGAGTCCTCCACTTGAGCAATCCAAGCAGACCAACTGTAATATAAAAGTTAAGGGTTATATAATGTATAATACAGTTGTGACACACATAACAGTGTATGAACAAAAGTAATGACTACTACAAAAAAATACACAAATACAAGCTTTGATTTTTCTGTATTTCAACAGCAAAACCATGTAAACTAGTTCAGTTTTCGTATTTGAAATAATTGCTTCCTATGAAAAGCACACTGGCACAAGTAAAAAACATTTGCATTTGAAATATTTTGCAGTTATTAATCCTTCTTAAAAGTGACACGCAGCATGTTTGTGTCTCTAAGGGCTGGCCACTTTACAGTCACTGCCTCCCCTTCAGTCACTTCAGGCCAAAGCTGCACATCTGGTGGTGGCCCTGGTCACAGCGTGCACGACATAGAGAGGCCATCTGTGTGTGTGTCTGTGTGTGCACGTGTGAGACGCAGTGTGTGTACGTGTGTGAGTGTGCACTTCAGAGAGAGGCAGTGTGTGTGAGTGTGAGAGGATGCACAAGTGTCTGATCCAGCCGCACAGGTGATTAATATTGCAGGATAATGTTCATTACAGTGATGGACTGGTTTCCTCAGTAACAGCTGTTGTACAGCACCTGTACCTGGGCGGATGTGTGACTAAGCACTTGGACGGAAGAGAGTCACTTTGTATGGAGTTTTTAATGATGAAATAAAGATGTTGTCTGGCACCAACAGTGTACTCTTTGGTTAATCCCATTATCCTCAAGTCCAATTAGTGAAAAAACATGATAGAAGTAAAAATACCTTAGTTTGTCAAGTACTGATACTACAGCTCTTTTGTCAAAACATTAAATCAGTCAATTTTACAGGAACCGGAAAACAGGAAAAGGAGGCAACAAACAACTAGTCACAACAGAATACAAAACTATTTGACACAGAGAATTAAAGGTGCATTGTGTAACTTTTCTCATCAGATGCCTTTCTCCAGGGAGGTGTTATTGCTTTGTCTGGAAAGTTTCACAATGTGGTATTAAATCTCATTATCTTCACAGAGACAAAACCAAAACCGAGTCAGATCCCCTAGGTATTTTTGAGCTCTAAAACTACTTGCAATTTCATAAATGTAAGGTAGAGCTGTTTAATGTCGTACTGTGGAACATTCAAAGCCAGAGAAATAACAAAAAGTCACATAATACATAACATGAACAAATGTGCTGCCAAAGTTTACGTGGTCAAAAATAACATACCATTCTGAGTGAGTTTGGTGGAGCAGACCAGGGTGGAGATGGTGAAGCTGTCCCTGGAGCTGACAGAAAGCCCCCCTGCCCCTCCAGACAAACTGCTGGAGCTGCGGCTCAGTGCTGACCCCTTGTGGAGGTCAGCATGGTGGTGACGGGTGGAGGGTAAAGACAAGTAGGAGGACACGTCTTCCATGCGCTTGCTGTCTCCCTGTTGGAAAATAGCATAGATCTTTTACAATAACACCATGGTCCCCCTAAAATACAATGTAGCCTAACCTGTATTTTTACTGTGATAAGTTCCATCTTTTAAAAGTCAATTAACATATTAAGTAAAAGGCGATAGGTCATAAATGGCACAGAGAATGAGAGAAGTGCAGGGATTAGAGAGACATTTAGGAAAGAAGGCTGCAGAGGTCTATCTAGTTAGTCTTTGAGTGAATCTCTAGTAATTAATCTTTATTGCATTTGGCATTTAATCAATACGGGATTCAATCTCAGCTCTGCTCCCTTTGGCAGGAAATCTATTTGGCTTCAGTCAACCTGTCTGGGTGGCCTCAATCTTCAACCAAACACAATTTACAGTAAGTTTAGGCTTGCCAATTATGCAGCTCAAATCACTGCCAAACTGTGAAAATGAATGCCCAGATCTCATTGTGCATAATTGCTTTTATACACTAGTATGTTTCACACATTCTTGGATGCTATCGAATTTCAAATAACAAAATGTGGCTTTTTGCTCCTTTGCAAAGTTCTAAAGATTTTAAAAGCATATATATAAACAATTCATATAAAGGTTTTTTTTTTTAGTTCAGAGTAGCATTTTCCTTGTGTTTTACTACCTGCTGTTTCAAGTTACATAGTTACATTAGCAAACATATAATTTTTGAACAGATTCAAATACTACATAGTGATGCTTTGCTGTGGCACAAGGTGCAAATGAGAAATAAACTGCTTGTTGATTCTTTTGAGGTTTAGGATATAAAATAATACAAGATGCGTTATTTTTTTAAAACAGTCACGTTGTAAACAAACGCACTGTATTGCGTATCGGTGCCGCATCATATTTCAGTACCAGTCTTTGTTTTTCTGTCTTGGGAATTGAAGAAGAGCACAGTCCCAGTGCTTCCATTACACTCTTCCAGCACAATCCAGAAGGTTGTTTTGGTGAATGAGTGGAGTAAACATTTGCCTAGAAAAGTGAAGTTCTGCCTAAAGCGTGATCAGTTTGCACTGTTCTGTTTCAGTTCCTGACCTTGAACACGATCAGGTCGTGCAGCCCGTCCTGCAGCACTGTCCCGTCGTCCTTCATCAGACGCACAAACGCCATAGCAAAGTTCTTCTCACTTTTGTCTTTAGCTACAGATAAACAATGTGAGAAATTATGAAATGTAAATGAAACTTTTCTGGTGGAGAGCAGCCACCTGGTGCTTTGTCTGTTATGTTCCATATTATGTTATTAAATGTATCTCCAAGACAATCAGATGATGCCACCAGGCAAAGTTCACATCTGAGGAGAGGCTCACAGTAAGAATACATGTTTTTGAGGTACTGTTTAGCAATTAAAACAACTGTAATCAATTAAATGTAGAACAGACAAACTTAATGCCACAATGTGGTAGCAGGATTTCCACCAGAAAGGTTACATAGTGAACGTTTAGATCATGTATATTTCGTTTTGTCTTAGCGGTTTTAAAGAGTAAACATAAAAACTAATCAAACAAATACAATAAAATATTTTAACCATGTAAAACTATAATTTAAAAAATCCCATAACATATTTGGTGCCCCTACTTCTGATAGACTTTAACCACAAAATAGTCCAAAGCAAGATAAGCTTGTTTATTCCTATAATCAAGGGTGTGTAATGAAGCTAGGGGTAATTTCCTAAACAGCTTCCAATCATTTGGTTCTTTGGTGTCAAATTACACTCCAGGGATCAAAGTGTTGGATTAGAGTGTGGATGATCACGTCAAAGTGAAAACACAGGAAACAGGCCAGATACGCACACTCCTGGGAAGAGCGATGTCTGAACATGAAGCGCAAATGAATCCGGTGCATCTCCTCCAGAGGGACAGCCACCTGGGACACAACTCAAGTTATTAAAGAATAGAAGAAAGTTAATCTTAAACAAGGTCTAGGTCTGAACAGATGATACTGCGACAATACTGCTGTTAATGGTTAATATAAAACTATATAAAGCAAAAGAATATGAAAAGAATATTTAAAGTAATTTTGTTGAACTGAGTGTGGCTTCAGTGGCATTAGAGTGCTGGATAAACAGAAAATGGACAGTAAAAACCTGAACATTTTAGAACGTCATAAATGAATTCAAATGTTATATTTTCAAAGACCAAACAACCTTAAAAAGATTGCTTTCTTTTATTATATTATATGGTGCTTGTGGACACAATGCTGTACTACTTGCTGTTTAAATGTTAGTTCACAGTTGTATCACCTCTTCATGAAGTCATAATCAGAACTGACAGAACTTAAATTAAGAAATAAATAACAATAAAAATAGGATAGTTGTAGTGGTACTGGTTATCAACATATATTGTAAATCATTGATATGTATTGTTGATATTACTCATGACTATTTGCTTGTAGAGTTTAAGTGAACACCACAGTGTCAGCGCACCTTAAAGGTCTCCATCCATCGCGGCTGTTTGATTTGATAGTAGATGACAGATCTGTACTCACTGACCGGTTTATCCCCGGCTCCCAGACAGATGGAGTTCTGTGAAAAAAGAGAAAGAAAAACATTGCGCTTAAGATATTTTCTGTGTATTTTCTGTATAGATTTATTTTCTCTAGGATGACACCACATGTGCTTCAGACTATAACAGCTTGAATAAACTCTAGATAAGTGCCAGGCTTTCTATCTGGCCCACCCCACCGCTGTTTCAACAAACCAATCTCGTAGTGGAAAAATCCCACTCCCTTGTTCACCTGTATGACCTTGCCCTCCTCGTCGCAGACCCACATAATGACTTCCACGTTTTTCTGTGTGGTTTTATTGTACTTGTCGAAGTCTCCGCCCTGCAGAGTCAAATAGATGTCATTGCGTACGTCCCCGGGCATTATAATCTCAGGAAAGCCCAGTTTACGAGCCACAACTGTGCTGCGGTCCACCAGGTGAGGGTATTCCTTCCTGATCTGCACAATGTCTCCAACCAGAGCCTTCATGGTCACCCAAAGGCCTGTGAAGAGATGGATACACAGAAGAGATCATCAAGAGCAAAAATAACCAAGCAGATCATCATTTAATAAAGATTTAATAATATTAAGGTGAGTGTCTGCATGAGACCCACTGTTGCTGATAATTCAATAAACCATATGTGTATTATTATTTTTATATGGGACAGTGCATAATTAACTTCCTTTTCATCTGTATGTATACAAAAGTGTCATGTGTAGACTTCTTTATTTTAAAGCACAGAAACAAAATGACCACTTTAATCAAACTGAAATACAATCATGTGGTGGTCGCATAGCAACACTCAAAAGCAATAATAGAGGCAAACACATGCCATTTCCCAAAATGTCAGAGGAGTTAAAGTCAAATAAATGAAGAACTCCTCACAAGGTCTATAATTAATGAAATCACTTCATGACAAATGTCTGAAAGTATTGTACAAAATAATGATATCTGAACTTACTGCTAAAATACTATAAAAACTTTAAATTTCATAGTCTGAAAGA